>JAOUZG010045130.1:762832-779918 GCA_026289955.1 Argiope argentata | reverse complement strand
GAGAAATATAGATAATTTTTTTTATCTTTTTAAAATATATGTTCCTTTAAGAAACAATAACAACAAAAAATGGTACATTTCTTTGGATATAAAATAAAGTAATTGTGAAAGTTTCGAAAATAGTGTATTTAATCTCTAAATTATCATCTTTAGTTCTAAGATATCCAATTGCTGTTTGCAAGTTCATACGTCATGAACTCAGGCGTTTAAAACTAAATATATTCATGGGATCATTGCACGTGTATTTGAAAAAATAAAAAACGATTTCCTTCTGTTTCATTACATTTAAATTTTAATCGTACTTCTTGGATAAAATAGCTGAGGATTGAAGCATTCTTACTACTTGAATGTGTATTCAGATTTTTTTTTTCATGCTATTCCGTTTCAATGCAAATATAATTCAATGTCTAACATTTTCCAGTTTATTGGAAAATAATATTGATTTCATTAAAGACTTGACTAGTTTTTTTTTTGGGGGGGGGGGTCTTCTTTTAGTCCTCACTATGGATCAATAACCCCCCACCCACACCCCAATCAAAAAATAATAATTTGGAATTTTCCCAAAACTGAGAGTTTTGAAATTTCATTTCGGTTATATATAATATTCTATTTATTAAAATAATCTTTTGATTTATGGCTTAATAATTTCAAAATTCAGCTAAAAATCAATAAACCCTTTGCAATAGAAGTTTTATTGATTTGATTGTATATACAGATACAATAATACAGATTTTAAAATTAAAGAAATTAATTTTCGAACTGCTTATTATTTTCATTTCCCATTCAAAAGTTTTACTTCGCGCGTAACTATTCTAAAATATATTACTTTTTTATTAAAGAGATAAAAATAAATACGCAAGGCCATTAAATCTGACACGATATCCAATAAACGGTTTTGTTGATGAAAGCTCATTTTTCAAAATTAGTCTTTAAAAATAAAAGAAATTGTAAATATATGCTTTTATATTTGAATGAAAAAGGATAAATTTATTTTATTGTCGTAATAAATAATTTATACATATTACGACTCTGAATGAAGAGACGTGCACTTACACAACAGAGAGGGAAAAACAATTCTCACAATGAGAAAGACTTTCAAGACGGCATTTACTATGAAATAGGAAGTAACGGCCAACTAACTTGGGCACCAAATAATAATAATAATAATAAAATATTATTATTTTCATTTTCCAACAGATTAGAAGCAAACTGTTTAACGTTCTGCCTTGCAAAGTAGTATTTTTAAAGAGATTGAAAAATTTGCTATCGATATTAAATAACATTAACTCTTGTGTAGTCACACCAACTCTCTGCACAGTTTATAATAACTTTAATCTAAACTTTAAAAGGTTATTATTCAGTGTTTGGTACTTCAAATTTTTTACTAAGTTTCAACTACAAGTTTCATACTAAGTTTTCATTAATGTAATATATGTTGCCATTTACGAGACTGATTATTTCTCTTGTAACTATGAATGAACGTCTTTCCATAATTTAGAAATAATTAGTTGCATTTGGTTATAATTTTTTGGAAAGCTTTTTATTTTATTTCTTTTTCTTATCAATAATCTAAATAATAATGAATAAAGTCTTTTTAAATTGAAAATTTGCTTTTGATAAATTGCATGTATTTAAAGATTCTATATTATGGGTAATGTTATCACTAGTAACTAAGTATATTATATTGTTTCATTTCTTTTATCTAAGTGTTAAAATTTTAAGAAAATGAAATTATTGTAATTCTGCATAGACATGTGAAAATTGTAACGTTTAGAACAAAGGAAATCTTCCACTTTTTCTTCATATCATCAATTGGAAAAAGCGACGTCTGTTTTATATATACTAAAATTTTTTTAATTATTATTGCTATTTGAAAGCGATGGCGCTAATAAGGCAATAAAAATTTAATATCTGGACCCAAAAGTGAAACAAACCTTTTACTTTATAATAGTTTTCATATAAAAATATTTAAAAACTGATTATGCTTAAGAGTTTTTATTATTATATTATTGATTTTGAAACAAGGCTTTGAGTTTTATGATTTTGAGCAAAAATATTATATCTTTCTTTGGTTCACTACGGAAACTTACATAATCGTCATTATAGTCAAATTATTTGATTAGTAAAAACATAGAAATTATAAACAAATTTATAGTAAAAAGTCTCTTAACAATAACTGTAGTAGAAAAAGTTTTTCTAAAAATGCCGTTGCTAACGAACCAGAATTTGATCGATTTTGAAGGAGAAATGATAAATACTTTAGGTGACAGTTCATTTTACTTTTCAGTCGATCATTTCATATTGTAGCTTACTGACAGTAGGATAAATAAAAAAATTTAAGAATTTGTAAAGAATTTTTTAAATAGTATGCACTTGTAAATCGAATTTGATGATCAAATCAAAAATTATGGATCCTATGAATGTGCAATGACTAGGATGGTCTGTTTTGAATATTCCACATCATCAATTTTGTGTCAGAAATATCAAAACAATAAAAAAAAAACTGAAAAAAATTTACAAAACCTATTTAAACGGAAGCATAAAAAGCGAATGAAAATAAAATTCAAAAATCAAATTCCTGAATACCGTGAATGATGTTTATACACTGTTTTTTATTGTTTACTATTCAAACTTTAAAAAGAGGAACTTTTTTTAGAACTTGAATAATGAGTAAGAATCGATTATTATAGAAATTCTTGTTGGAAGGGGGGTGAGGGTATGGCCGGAAGGACACACTCTATTGAAGGTGGGCGGGACATCGATTGATTTTCAACACTGGATTCTAACAGAGAAACAATCGCCTCGTTGCCTAGGTGACCGCAACTCTTTCTCTCCCTACTTGACCACCTGGTGTAAGACGCTCCGAACACACGCTTCCAACAAGCGCCATTCTCCGGAACAAATGAGCGGAAATTCGGCCGCACAAAGATTATTTTTATACAATGCAGTATCAGAAAATACATTGCAATTTTCAAAAAAAAAAATGAACTTTAATACTTTTGATGAAATTTTTCATGAATCCCCTTTTTATATTTTGCATTAGCATACAATAAATTAAAGCTAAATGAATGAGATTTGCCATATGGCCTTATTTAAGATTGTAAGCTTGTGTCAAATTTTGGACCAAATTATTTAAAAGGAGGACATATTTTCTTTAAACATTGAAACTACGAAAGAAAAAAAAAAGAAATATATTAAAAATAAACAAGCAATTAATAAGTTATTATCTGTGGTAATAAAAATATTCAATTAATCATACATACATACACGTTGTCAATCATATCCATCATATTCGTATATTTTTAACTGTTCCAATTATGTGCTTTGATGTTGCCATTCTGACCAATAAAAATATTGATTTCGACCCTGCAAAAGCTAGATTAATTTAAGTATTGACCAGAATAAAATATTTTTTTATTGTTGCATCTATGAATTTAAACATTGATACACTGTTAAAAAAATAAATTACAATACTTGTGGGATCGGATTAATTTAAATATTCTCTGAAATAAAATTATTATATCAAATAGATTTAAACCTAAAAATTCAACAATGTAACAATTTATACTTGTACTTAAATTTTCTTTCCAATTAAAGTTTTTTATAATGCGCATAATGCAGTTTCCAACGCACATTTCTTTTTGTCACTATAGTGATCCGTATTAATGCATCGTATAAAATGTTATTTATCTCCAATTTACCGAGGTGACATAGAATTATATAATATCTTTTTATAATACCAGAAACAGGCCTACCGAGTTTATTTCTGGTAGAGTTAAAAATATAGAAAAAGGTGGTTCTGTACGGACTCTCCCTTCTTTTTCATAATAGTTGGTGTACTGTAATTTTTATGTTACAAAAATTGTACATTAGAAATCCAGCTCTACCTAGTAAATGCCATAGTAGGGCTGAAAGTATAAGAAATGGCAATCTATGGTAAACGTTCAAACTTTACATAATTAGTTCTATCAAATAAAGGACACAGTAAGGCTGAAAATATAGGAGATGGCAATACAGTACGAATACTCCCACATATTTTGTATTAGGGAATGAATTGCAATTTTAAATATTGTATTAACTGATAGAATTTGAACAGTAAGGAGTTTCAAGACAGAATAGAGAGAAAATAACTCAAATAGCTAGTGAGTAAAAAATGACCAATCAATTTAATATGTAAAAAAAAAAAAAACAGTTAAACTTGGGACAAAATGCAAAAAATTATTTTATTTGCGATCTTTTCTTAATGCATTTCATAATAATTCCAAAAATTGTTTACGTAAATATAAGTCGAAAAACACACACCAATTAAAGCTAAAAATAGTTAATCTTATTCAGTTATTTAGCAATTTTTAATATTTTATTTTTAACAGCAATGGATTTTGTAACTTTTAAGTTACAAAACTGAACTTTTTTTCTCTTATTTCATTGTGGATTATTTTTATGTTCAATGGATAAGAATCTATTGAACATAAAAATAACTATCCTGCTTAGGAGTTCAAATTTATAATGGGATTCCCAACAGGGCTAGAATTTCGATTCTGTGTTTCCGAAACCTTTTAAAAATATATTTATTTTCCAATGAAATGCTATAATAACACAAAAAATGTTCCAGGTCGAACTTCTTTTTTTTTTTGTGAAATAATAATGCTACTTTTACTATTTTTCTGCATTATCAATCAAAAAATCTAAAATGCAAAGAAAGAAAAAGAAAAATGCACATCAATATAAAACTAGGAAAATGTTAGTTTCTCATAAATAAAACAAAAACGTACTTGGTATTTTCGTTCAATACTATTCAATTACTATCATTTACAACAACAGATGGCTTAATCTGTGTTCATATTAAAATATTACTGCATTTAATATAAAAACTTAACATTAAATATAAAAACTTTAATACTAAATCAGTTAGGTGAATTAAGACCAAATCAAATCGAATACTTGCATAAAATATTTTTTTTAAAAAAATACAGAGTAATTCTGTAGATAAATTGCTTGGACTAAAATAATAGATAAACTTGATGTTATGGATGCCGTCAATTCAAATACGTATAACATTATGTTTTTGTAATTGTGTATTTACTATTTTGTAAATAATATACATATTGTATTTTACATTTATTTATTCTAACTAATCATAACTAAAAGTTATTTTAGTTAGGAATCGAATAATTACTGTACAAATTATCTTCAATCAAAAAATTACTAACTGTCTTTTTATACATTTTAAGTTTTCTATAAAATTGAAAATTCCATTTAAGACACCTTTACCATTGTCAATAGCCAATTCATTTTGATATTACTATATCATTTTTCTACACGCATATCAAACGATATTTTTGTTTATTATATAATTGTATTTAAAAAAAAATTACGAAAACTTACTTTCAAAAAAAAATGTCAAATAGATAAATAAACCAAAGAAAGTTTCCTCGAATGTACATGAGTTAAGTCATTTAAAAAATCACTCTATTATAGTTACTATAAAGAAGATCAAAAGCTTTTGTTTGTAGACAGAAAGACTGGAGGAAGTTTAAAGGTATTGCATGAAATGACAATAAGTTATTGGTTTAAACAGATTTGCAATACTTTAAAGTGCGAATTAAGAATTGTGTGCATGTATAATACATATATTCAAAAAACTAATATGATAATTAATCATCAAAGGAAAAACTATATTGCGAAAATTAGCACACAGTTTATGAATTATAATATTTACATACAATATTTAACAGTATAGTTTTCTATATGAAAAATTTTTGAGTTTACAAATTGAATGATTCATTAATTATTATTGTATGAAAGCATACTGCATTAGTTATTATTGTACTGTGTACTCTTTTTTCCTATCAAACTAGCCCCATATTTCTAACCCGAAATTTGTCTAAAAATTAAATAATGCTGAAAACATGGATCGTAAATCTAATAATGGCGAAAAATCCGAAATTATCAGATATTAATGCTTGATTCTCTCATTTTTATTGAAAACTGTGAAGAAATTATTATTTGTCTAATCATTGGATTTTTTTTAGAACTATGAGAATGTACGATCTCGCACGAGTCAAATATTTATGATTCTAGTGTTATCTAAACTGTCTTGAAACTTATTGTTTCACACAATTTTCATCGCAATATATGATTTTTCTTAGCTGCCACCGCTTAAATGTATGTACTTCCCGTATATTTAAATAAAAGGAAGATGCAAGAGTTTCTTAAAAAGAATTTTGATATATTTAATTATTGAAAAAATAATTAGTTTATTTAAAAGATGAAATGATGTGAAAGCATACCCATTTTTTCAGTGGTGCAGATACTGTACAGAAGCAACTAAACTAATCCTATTCGATTCCCCTTACTGTGTTTAATGATGAGTATGGATGGAAATAGCACATTCAAAGAATGTCTGAAAATCTTTTAAGTGATTTTGTGGAGCAGTGCAGCTTTATCAATTTTTTTAAAAAATCGATTCAATCCATTTCTAAGAGATGAACCTAATTTACATAATTTTTGCTAAGATCTCACTGGGGCTCGCTTATTACTGCCTCTGTTCAATTGATCTTTCAACTACCTTATGGATATATTTTAGATAAGATTTTTTTGGACATAATGAGTTGATAAGTGACATCTACTTACCTGAGCTCGGCCTGTCTGAGTACCTGGTGCAAAACAGCCAGGCTGGAAAGACGATTTTACCGGTCTCCTTGACCGGCGGGAAGGTCCCTTTCGTCAAGTCCGAGGAGACGCCGGGCGCCGTGTTCTCGTTGTGAGGAATGTCTTTGGCATTGTTATCTCTCCTTCCAAAGTCCGGAGAGAGGATTTTCTCGATGGAGAATTTGAGGGGATGGTGACTGGAAGGGGCCCCCGGGCGACCTGTGTGCTCTTGGGGGGACGTGGAGCGACTGTCCATGGACTCCAGGTCTAGCGCCATGAACCCTCGATGCAGACTCACGCATCGGAAGGTATCCAACACCCTGTCACCAGCCGCCGCCGTGACCTTGGAGGCTTCGAGTCTCAAATTCTTACGCACCCCCGAGAAGCCAAACGATTCCGGGTGACTTGCGTCCGACCGCAGGGTGGCTTTTCCAAGAACAAGCAAACAGCACTTTTGAGACCAGCAGCTGCAGCGTCGTATTCGCCGATTCGTGTCGGACTCTGCGAAACACGTCAGACTAGTGTTCGAGTGGTGGGGCGACCAGACTCTTCGTTAGGAGGCGGTCTTATCACTCAACCAACCGGATCGTTCGATCACGCCCTCCACGTGCAGAAGGGCCAATGGGGAGTGACCAAAGGGGGAGGGCTTCGATTCGGCTTTTATTAAAATGTCAGCGTGCGCCGATGGGTGGAGAAGTTTTTGCGCGTCTGAGGGATATTTCAATCGCTTTCACCATCTGATGAGATAATTCTGACAAACACACCGAATTTTTGATATTCTCATTCCTAACCCCCCCCACCTTCTTTCCCCTCTGTGGTTAGTTCGCATTCCTGTTTTTAAGCTTGCCTTTGTGAAGTCTCAGTTCCGAAATAAAGTCGTCTTCTCCGAATTTGGGGTATTAAAGACTGAATCGAAACTTAGAAGTGGCTCTTCCCCGAGCAGATGGTCTCTTTTCACTTAGTGGTAAACATTCGAGATTTTCACTCATATCATTTTATCCAAAAAAGCTTTTCGATAAAAGGATACAAATTAAAAGGTCATTTTTAAGCAGTTTACAATAAATTAAGTTTAGTCACAATATGAAGGGGGAAAGTAAAATAGGCATAAGGGCGTTGTTAGCCTTTCTTCTTATTTTCAACATTTTAAATGGAGTCAAGACCCATAATATCAATCAAGTGTCCGGGTAATATATATTTTAAAATTATATTGTTTTTTCGTTATATTCTAGCTTTATTCTTTTATTTCTGACGTCATCTCAGTGGATATGATAAAAAGAATCTTTCTTTTACTTTCAGTAATAAAATAAAATCAAGTTATTACATATTTCATAAAGCAATATTTGAATAAATAAATAAAAAAATTATGATCGCAAAATTCAAGTTATCATGTGAGAACATTATCATTTTTTAAGTCATTGTTTGTCTTAATTTAAGTCATTAACTAGTTTAAACCGGTTAGAAACAATAGGTATATATAAATATAATAATTTTTTTAAACTTTCTTTCCAATTTTTCTAACTGGCAAACAAAGTTTTGGGGCTCGAACGATTTTGAGATGAAATAACAGCTATGATATCATGGTTCTACGTCAACCTTTTAAAAACGTACCTGTTAAAAAAAGCCCGTAATAATAATGAATTACTGATAAAAGCAGGTTAAAAAAACATATTGCGTTTAAAAGATGTTGATGAACATTGCCATTTATGCTTTCTTCATTGTCTACTCGATTTCGAGTTTAAATTTTTCGTTGCCTTCAATTATTCATAAACCCCTAACGAAAACATCATGCTCTCTTTTGAGCATGATGAATGAAGAAAAAATGAAGAAAAAAATTGCTGTTTTTTGCTATTAAAATTTTTTGTAATCGCACATAAAAAGTGAGAATTATGTTATTTTATTTTTATCATAAAGAAAAGTATGCTAAGATCCCTTTTCTTACCTCTTTTTAAATTTTTTATAGCAATTTGTCCCGTATGTGTAAAGATAGAATTTTATTATCTATATTTCTTGCATATTTTCCTTTTGGGTGGAGGGAGTGGCTTCAAATATTTTATGCTTACAAGTTCTCTATAACCATACATTGTTTTGATATTTTCAAAGCTAAATCATCGGTCTGCCTATTAATTCAATTAAATTTTCATTCTATATGTGTGACATCATTTGGGTCTGATTTTGAGAAAAATGTCCTCATTCCGTAATATTTTTAAAAAGTATAACTTTAAAATCTAAAAAAATAAATCAGAAAATAACTAAAATTTTAAAAATAATCCTTTTTAATTTTCAGATGTGTTTGTTTATTAATTTAAAAACTACTTTTTGTAATTAATTTATTCATACAATTTTGTCTTTTAGTTTCCTCTCTGTTACCAAAAAATGCCTTGTAAACTTTTAATCGCGATAATGTTTATAGGTTGAAAAAAAAACCAATTGCAACACTTTTTAAAAATTGCCAAAAATGTTTTATAAAATAGATCGACTAAATTTGTCAATTAATTATTTAATGGATAATTAATTCTCAATTAATCCTCATTAGATTTCTAACTAAATACTAATTTAAATATCTACGTTTTCACTCAATGCTTTCGGAATGTACAGTTGTATAAAAGTCAATTTAACGCCAATTCAGAAACTTTACTTTTCAGAGATAATTCCATTTCCAATTAGTTTTTCTTTGATCTTCAAAATTAAATTTTTAAAAAAACAATTAATCAGGAAAACGGATACTTTTCCTGAGAAATTTTTAAAAAAATTCTAGCGGAGTAACTGAAAACTTGTATACATAATGTATTCTGTATGGAATGTACAATAATTTCACATCAGTTGCAGTTGGAAGTCGAAAAAATGTTCCTAGTTATTGCACGGAGAAAGTTCTGAATGTTTCTGCAAGTAAAATTGGTTAGTTAATTATTTGTTTTCAAAGTTCACACATTTTAATGGGGTCCCTCCGCCAAACATAAAAAAAATCGGTATCTTCTCCATATATTCTATCGCGTGAAACGGGGTGAGGCTCTGGGCGAAGACGGTAATCTCAAAAGTCTTTTTCGATCGCATCAACTATTCTATCGTCTAATCTGCCTCAATTTCATTTTGCTTGGTAATGCTTGCAAATATTATTTAGTCAAATTCAATTTGATAATCATTATAAAATCGTAATATATAATTTTAATATATAATTCACTTATAACAAAAGAAAAATTTATAATTTTGTTATCTGAATTGAAAATATAAGCTCTTGGAAGCCTCAGCGTAAACTTCAATTTGAAAATAAAGCTTTGTTATTGGTATTTGCTAGAAAACCGATGTAAGTATTATACATACCGTGTTCATTTTCTTGCTTCTACTTCATAATTATCAGACAACCAAAACAAAATAAGTAAAGTAAAGTTTCATTATCAAAGTGATGACTTGAAAAATTAAATTATTGATCAAAGTAAAGGAAAATTGCAAGTTCATGAAAAATACTTTACATTCGAGGCACTATTAAAACCTGAAGAATTTTATCAAATTTAACCGTTGGCAACTGCTATAAATCTATAATAAAATTCCTCAATGGATGCAATCGAGAAACCTTTGCTAATAATACGCAGTCTTTTCAAGTTAGAACTGAATCAAGCCAAAAGCGGAAAAGAAAAACAACAAATGAGCATTAAAAACTATTAAATGTTAATTTGAAGAATAATTGCAAAGTCTGAGGAGTTCATTTTATGCCTATTAGAAGCGAAAAAACATTAAAAAATCATTTATAAAGCGCATAAAAGGTTATATTAGTGCTCATGCATTTCCGATTGAAGCGAATTTAAGAATCAATATATATATGTGTTTACGGAAATAGGTAGTTTAATTAGGAAACACTAATTTTCTTTAAATTTGAGAATTACATTACTTTAATAGTCTCTCTCTCTCTCTCTCTCTCTTTGCTGTTTCTTAAAAATTGTTTTTAAAAATTTTGATTACAATATTTTCAAAATAAAAAAATGGCAAAAAATGCTGCTAACTTTTATTATTAAGAAAATTACTTATCTAACATATTTTATAAAGGAAAAAAAAAAATTGATTATCTGGAACAAATAAGGCAATCTTTCCTGGTTTTGCTAAATTTCTTTATTTCCAAAGAAAGTCAATTTTCTTTTTTTTTTCTCTTTCTCTGTTCTCATAAACTAGGATGGCCATTGTTAAGCCTTGTTTTACTGGTTTTCCACACGAAATTAATAGCCCAGTCTCCGAAAAATTGAATTGTTTCGTCGGACTAACGCAATTCATTTAGACCGTTGGTAGATAGAAGAGAAAAAAAAAACCTGCCCATGTTAAAAAAAATAATAATGTTGAGCAACGAGGACGACCAATTGATATATCAGTCAGAAATGCGTACCGGGCAAGTGAGAAGATCAAACTATCATTCCCACCCGGAGGACAATTTAATGATGCGAAGCGCTGATTTTTTTTTTTTTTCACTTCCAAGAATACGATGTAATGCATTTTTTTTTATGGCGTTCGGGCTCTCTGTTTGGATGTGCAGCGGAAGACGTGTTAAACCCAGTAATTATTACTCCTCAACTGGTCTGCTTTTTCATTTGGCCCCAAACCACCGAAGAATTCCTTCTTTTTCCACTTCGTATCGGATGACCCAGCTAAACAAAGAATGCTTGAACAAGATTTATTTGTGCTGAAAGCAGTTCTTCTCAGGAATATTTCCGAACTAGCTTTGAAGGCAGATTAGGAAAGGCGAGGTTTCTGTATAGGCCGGCTCTCCACAAATCCATCTCTTCTACCAATACAGCGGCAAGTAGGAAACATTGAACACAAATAGAAACAGTGGTGCACATAAAAATTAATCTGTTCTACGAATTTTTAATAGTAATAAGCATTATTTATTATATGTAGTGCAGTTTTTTACAGTGACACACATAAATGTTAATCTGCTCTTCTGATTTTTAATTATATTTAATATTAGTTATTATATGTAGAACAGTTTTTAATAGAGGCACACATAAACATTAACATTCTCTGCTGATTTTAATTATATTTAGTATAATTAATTATAGGTACTACAGTTTTTAGCAATGGTAAACAAAAACCTTTAACTATTATTCTGAGTTTCAACTAGCATTATTTATTATACTAGAACAGTTTCATTATATTTCTTAGTATTATTCATTGTATGCATTACAGTTTTTCTTCATTAATTGTACATGTAAGTACAGATATAAATAAACATAGTAAAATGCATGAAATAACTTTTTTCTGCGTCCATACTGGAGTTTTTCTTATTCCAACCCTCCTCTGGTAACAACTGAATTGCCAATAAATTAGCAAACTGCCTACTGAAATGGTTTTTCTGAGCTCAAATGATAAAACTTTGTTTTAAATTTCAACTTGACGCATCATGACCAAACAAGATTCTTGTAAAAATAATAATAATAATAATTTTAACATTTTAGATCTTTAGAATCGATTTTTCAAAAACTCTTTTTGAATAAAAAAATAAAATGTTAAAGGAAATATGTAAATCTCGATAGAGGTCCTAGATGGAACTTCCGACTCAAAAGGGGTTGAAATTGGGGTGCTGAAATTTTGAACCTTTTTTTATTTTAATTAGGGAAATTATCGTCTCATCATAACGTACGTATAAATATTTTTTCATTTCTTCATTTCGATTGCTTTATTAACGTTAACTTAACGATATTTTGTTGAAAAACTCTCATACCCCCCCCCCCTCTTTTAAAGTTTTATTGCTGTAATTCTTAGAAATTAGAGACGGAAATGTTGGTGAAGGTCAAATATTCCTCTTTTTTTAGATTCAAGTGAAACAAACAACTTCACCGCTTGAGTTTCAACAAGTTTTTTTTTAAACCACAAACACCCATTGGGTGCATAAAAAGAAAGGGTGCTTGATCAAGAGAAGCGAAGTCTATTTGCTTCTTTTGAGATTGTGGTTGCTTCCTTGTATTATTTCTGCTTGAGTTTCGAGTGTTTTCAAGCTTAATGAGGCAAATGACAAGGATTATTGATCGAAAATACGTGGGTGGAAAAATATTTTGTTTGTAAATATATTTCAGAGCAAGCAAATCTAACAATTTGGGTCAGAATATTGGATCTGTGATAATTTGCGAAAGTGGACATATTATCGGCTGCAAGAGTTCCATTGGTGGATTAAGATCTTACTCCCTTCGACAAATGCATTCTATTAGAATCAATAGCATAATATCATCTTAAATCTCCGGTACCTTTATCCAAGAGATTTTTTCTCGCCAATTCAACAATTGTTGTCGTGGCAGCATCTTTTACCCTAATATCTAGTCTAAAAGTTATTTCTTGAATTTAATTCATGTTTTGGATCTTTATTTTAATATTTCAGGGGAGATATTAAATACATATTTCCTAGTAGAGACATTATTCCCTTTTGATCGCATAAAATTACGAGGATTGAATTAAGCCAGGAATGCTTTGTATTGTAATGATGAACAATAGTTAAGAAATATGGATCTTTGGCCCAAATTTTGCATTTTATTGAATTTATTGTACGTTTCTTGGTGATTAATTCATGACATTTAGCAATAAGTGCCAGATAAACTAATTTATATTTTAGACTCGCTACTTCAATTGACTAAAACCAAAATTCGAAACAATACAGCATTTGTATTCACAGATCATATACAAAATTTCGTACATTAAAGTCATTCAATTTTATCAAGTTGGATGCCTTTGTTTCGTGTTTATCGTCCTCACTTACATTCGGACAGTCGCACTTTCTCTGAACAAACTCGGTTCAAAATTTGATAGAATTCTACAATTTTGGTGTAAGGACCGTGACTCAAAGCGAGTTAGTTTGAGTCATTTTGATCATAAACAGACTGGCACACTTTTTTCCTATGCAGGAAGTTCTAAAACAAGGTTTGCCACAATCTTGAATTCGATTTTATTTATTTGTCGATAGTATTATTTTCTTACTTCATTTATATTTCGTTTACAGAAGATATTGTTCATTTCAGTATTTTAAGACAACCACTCTTCAATGATTCAGTCTCATTAAGGGGAAGAGATGCGGAAGGATGAATTATCCCCTGAATTATTCGTCATTATTTAACCTTGATTTACGTCCTATTAGATGCTTTTTTTTTTGTTCAATTTATTTTTTCATGTGCATATGAATATTATGCTGCGTTTAACCATCTTATTTCTAAAAATTCTTACTTCTAAGAAATAAATAAGATTTTTTACCATGAATAAATATAAATTTTGTTTTTAAAACTAGTCATTCCCTAAGATTGACATTTAAACGTTTTTTGGAGTAAAAACAAATTTTAGATGCAATTTATTATCGAAGAAATACAGTATACAATTCAAACGAACATAACTTCCAGTTTTGCCCTCCAAAAGCTATTGGAATTGTTTTTTATGGTGTCACTCTCAGTTTTCTAATGTAACTAGTACTATACTACGTCTCTACAGAATAATTTAATTAAAACGCATTAATAATAAACATATTGGCACTCCAAAGCCCTCTTAACTGTTCTAAAAGCTATTGTAACCGTTCTAAATTAAGTCTGTTATTTTCAATTTTTTATATCAAAATTCTAACGAATGCATTTGAATGGTATGCATTACTGTTGAATATATTTGCACTGCATAACCATCTTAATCGTTCTAAATGTTATTTTAATTGTTCTAAACTTCCACCGTTCTTTATTAAGTCAGCTACTTTCAGTTTGTCCAGTCAGAACTCCAACCACTGCCACTCGCGCTTATGCGCTCCGAGTGAGACGCACACGTGTCCAAACATCTCTTACTCCCGAGGTCCAAATCTCGAATTCCAAAAGCCAAAATAAGCGTCAAAAAATTCGCGTGGGGTTCTGATCTATATGTGCGGAAGCTGACAATGCACTCGGGTTATTTAAAAAATAAAATTTAAAAAAATGAGGGGGTGATCTTATATTCTTTGAGAAGGAAGAGGATTACGAGTAAATTTTGACGAAACGGTCATTAAAAGGTACGCTTCATAGAAAACAAGGAATCCCCCTCTCGTTCGAAAGGGGAGTAATTTAATTTCGAACGATGCCGCAAAGGATCACCCCCTCCCTCTTTCTGAGTCAGCCCTTATCAAAACATTCCTGGAAAGGGGGGAGGAGTGAGTCTTTTTCCATCAATTAGTTTGATTCCCTCCGTGTCAGGAATTTCAGTTGTCTTTCGATGTAGCTAAAGGGGGGGGGGATGAATTGAGGGGCATTCATCATCCACCCCACCTGGGCTTCATTTGAGGGAGGGAGCTCGCCGTTTATCGTCTGCAGAGTTGGATTTCCAATTGCTTTCACTGTGGATTGGTTTTGAAGAGAGAAGGCGTTTAGGGAAACGATCGGTAAGGAAGAATACGGTTTTTGGGTACTGTTACACACAAGACATTAAATTTCATGCCCCTTTGCCATTTTTATTGTCGATTATGTGTTTTAGAATCATATTTAAAGCTGTAAAAAAATTCCTTTTTTAAATAGCTGAAGTTGTGAACGATTCGATGTTAAATATCAAGTTTTTATGTCTATCGTTAAAAATTGGGGATGAGAGAGGAGGGAAAATAAATCATCCGAAGGGTGTCAGAGACGATCAGTGCAAGTGCAAATAGTCATGCATTTAAGAATCAAGTTTAAATTAATACATTTGCTTTCGTGTTGTTTTTCAGAATGTTACAGCTTAAATTGAAGTGATAGATTTTCCAAATTAAACTTTTAAACTGCATTTTTTTTACATTCTTTGTTTTAATTAAGAGATCAAAAGTTGATCAGTTGTAAAACGCATCTGTATTTTCAAGTACTATTTCTGTTTAATTAGACTGTGAAGGGTGCTGAATAAACCTCAAAAATTCAATCTTTAGGCATATACTTGTAATATGTTTGATGAGAAAAATACATAATATTTATTTAATTGTGCCTTCTGTAAATCAAATTAAAGACTGAAATAACGCTTATTTTGATATGAGGTATTTATTCATTTGCTATGATCTTAAATGCGAATGTTTTCATATAATAGTAGGTAGAAAAGGAGAGTTCTGGCCCACTTTGACCTCAGTTGACCCCGGCTGAAACGGATGATAGCGAAACGCCTTCCTTGCAACTCCTTCGAAAACTGATAAGGCTTATCTTTCTTTTCGGACTTTGATTATTTTTTGGATTTTTGGAACTTTGAATAATTTTTAAATAAAATGTCTCGAAATGTTAGCAATCATTTTTTTTTCATTAACTGATTATTTCTTTTAGAAATTTTAAAACTTGTCTAAATTTCTCGCAGCTTCGATTCACTGTGATTTTGCACACATACTCAAAATGAAGTCAGTCTTTCTAATTTATTTCTTTAATTATTATTTTTTATTTTGTTACCACAATCATTTCTATCTTCTTTTGTGGGGATGCTAAGATTTTAATCATTCTGAAAAGTTTTTGTCTAGATTAATTCTCATAAAAGTAGTATTTAGGAATATTATCATTACAAATAATTAATAAAAAACTAATTTTTTTAAGAATATACTATTTTTCCTCACTTTGAAAACTTCTGGTAGTTTGAGAAAATTCTTAGAAATAGAGTTTCATAGATTTAAGTTCCCTTTTTTCTCCTTTTATGTTCGTGAATATTTTAGTAGGGAGAAAAGGAGAGTTCTGGCCCAAAATGACCTTTGACCCCGGCTGAAATGGATGATAGCAAAACCCCTTCCTTGCAACTCACCCCCTCCCCCTTTAAAGACAGATAAGGCTTATCTCTCTTTTCGGACTTTGATGATTTTTTGGAACTTTGAATAATTTTTAAATAAAATGTCTCGAAATGTTAGCAATCATTTTTTTTTATTAACTGATTATTTCTTTTAGAAATTTTAAAACTTGTCTAAATTTCTCTCAGCTTCGATTCACTGTGATTTTATACACATACTCAAAATGAAGACAGTCTTTCTAATTTATTTCTTTAAATGTTAATTTTTTATTTTGTTACCACAATCATTTCTATCTTCTTTTGTGGGGATGCTTAGATTTTAATCATTCTGAAAAGTGTTTGTCTAGATTAATTCTCATAAAAGTAGTATTTAGGAATATTATCATTACAAATGTTTAATAAGAAATTAATTTTTTTAAGCACATATTATTTTTCGTCACTTTGAAAACTTCTAGTCGTTTGAGAAAATTCTTAGAAATAGAGTTTCATAGATTTAAATTCCCTTTTTTTCTCCTTTTAAGTTCGTGAATATTTTCAATCTGTTTTCAGGAAAATATGAACACAATTCAATCTTTGTCACCTCTATGAAAAGTTCATTTAGATTGCCTTTTTTTTACATGAAATCAGTTTTATAAGGAATTGTTTCTTTTAATTTATTAGCTTTGGTTACCTTTTCTGACCTGTTAAAAATTTGCTTTATGCGTTGAACATTGACTTTCAAATGAAAAGACATTGACAAAGTATT
>JAOUZG010045130.1:725789-757832 GCA_026289955.1 Argiope argentata | reverse complement strand
ATATATATATATATATATATATATATATATATATATATAATATAATATGTTTGATGTTGCGTAACATGCCCATGTCATATCGGGTGGAAAATAGATTTAAATTTAAAACTAATTTTTCATCTTTGTTGCTATGTCACGAGCGACGCGGATACTGCTAGTAGCCAATAGAAGTAAATTCGACTCATGAAATCTTGGTTGGCTTCCAATTACATAGTTGTGCCCAATTTTAAAGGTCGATAAAGCAAGTAAAAGTAACAATTTTCGTAATGCATTCTGGTGTGGTATTGCGAAATCTAATACGAAAACTCAAAAGTTCGAAGAAACAAGAAACCGAAACACGTAACATAAACGCAAACGTTTTAGTTGCAGAAAACAATAGCGATGCAATGACTGGCGCTGGAGATATTTTTCTTTATTAAAAAATCATCGAAGATATTCGATATAGCTGGACACTTAAGATGCAAACATTGTAATTTTGCGACTTTTGAATTGCACGCCGGTTACACCGTAGTCATGTATATTGCGCACATAATGGGCTCCTTTTGAACATTTCTAGAAATATCTGAGATTAAAACCAGTTTTTTTACTAGTTTTGTGCTTTTTATAAATTTTATTTACATTTTATCATGTACCGAACTACTAAAGTGATTACTTTTGTTATGTTCAATCGCATTTTAAAATTCTGAGCATTTTTCCAATATACTCTGGAATAAAGATAATGCACCTCTATATAAAAAAAGGCCAAACTGAAATATTCTCATGATAAATCTCATTATATTCCATACTGCATGCGCTATTTTGTAACAAATCCCGAATTTTTAATTTTTGATTCTCAAGTTTTTATATCAATTTTAACCATACTATCATTCCGGTAAAGTTTAGAATAATAAAAATCCCAACAAAATATCATTTTTATTAAATTATTTTATATATTTTCGTAAGATTGATATTTTACTCGTAATTTGAAAGAATGTCTCTTTCCTTGCTTTGGCTCCAATAATCAGATTTTAAGAATTTGAGTGCTTTTTCATCTCTACCTATATTAACTCAGACTTAGGGATGAGAGGAGAGAGACTTAGAAACATTGCTGAGAGACTAAGGATCATCGTTATGTTACATGCTGCTATAAGTGTAATTTATTTAATCTTCACGTAGAAAATATTACTTCTAAATTTTTTATACCTTCATGAAGTCTTTGTAAAATTTATCAGTGCAAATCATCATGCAATCGCGCATTGTATGGCTAAAATTGATTTATTCTATGCATTATAAAATCTATAATACATAGAATGATATATAATGCATATATATAAAGGTTTTATAAAATTACAAATTCTGTTCTCCATAGTGATGGGAAAAGACATTTGAATCCCAACTTATATCAAGACTTGATTTTAAAAGGGAAATAACAAATTTCTGAATTCATGAAATTTTATCAAAAATATTTTCGGGATATTCAATGAAATTTCCGTTCCTATCAAAGCAGAAAACGTTTTTAAATTATTTTTATTTACAGTTCCACAAGGCTGATAAGAAGTGAAAACTAGTAAATAATATTTTATTTAAATAATTTTTTTAAAATTTCATTTTATACTTTGTTTCTCTTCTCATTCACCTAGTGAGTCGAAACAGTTAAGAATGTGCAACGAATAATAATAATAATAATTGCGTATGAGCAGAAAAGAAATTCATTTTAATTATTCAATTTGTAATACAATTTACTTTTTGATTAATTACTATCATTTATCCATTATTTAATTTGTATTAAATGTTCTTAATTTTTAAAAATCATTTGTTTTATTTATTTGAATCGTTTTTTTTAATGTATCAATTTGCAATGTGGCGCGCCATCACGATTCGAAGTACTGACATGATAATCACTTGTTTTCCTATTTAAACTTTTAAGCAAAATAAAATTGTTTGTATGCTGACTGAAAGTTTAGTATTAATGCATATCTCAAATATTAATAACTCAGAAAGAAAGAAAAATATGAATATACTAAATTTTAATAGTTCCTATTTGCGAAAAGACTCCACACGCACGCACACACACACACGCACACACTCTTTTATGTGGAATTCTTTGAAAGTTTTAATTTGAAGAGGAAAAATTCGTGCAATCATTTCTGAATGTTAAAATTAAAACAATTAAAAAAATCCCTCAAACAAAAAAAATGCTTTAATAGGTTTTAAAAATTTATACTAATCTCTAAATAGCTCAACAAAAAGTTTAAATTCAAATTAAGTCGACTACTTACTATATTAATTTTTAAAAAAATTGAAATTTTCAATTGCAAAAAATGAAAAGAGTAATCTTATTTTCAATAAAATAAATAAAACCCTTCGTTATGATGAATAATATATTTTTGTAATTTGGGAAGATTGGAATCGATTGAAAACAAACATTTTCTTTCACTTTGCAAATAAATTAAATGAATGTTATACGAAATTTTAGAAAAAGCTATGTTTAGTTACAGGCATAGTTTTTAAAATGATTTTGTACTCATTAATAAAAATTATATACTCTCATAAATATTTATACTAATTGGTTTTGGTTTTGATTTAAAAAAAAAAGAGTTATATACTTGCTGAAATCTTGGCCTCAATTTTTTCTAGAAAAACTTGTGTAAATATATATAAAGAGTTTAAAGAATAAAGGAAAAATTATTTTCACCTTAATCTTAAAGTCGCTCATTGCTTAATTAATTTACCCTTTCGGGGTATAAATATAATAATGAACTAATCTTATTTATTAACTGATTATTAAAAGTCACTGAACTGAAGACAAACTTGATAGTCATGTAAATTTGAATTATGGAGTAGTGTATAAGTATGATAAATAATTGTATGAGTGATAAGTTTTAATTAAACAGATTTTTTTAATTAAGGTATATTTTCTGAAAACACTTTTATCTGCAAATTAATTTCATTAATGCTAAATTCTAATCGAAAATGTACACAATAAATTCTTGAAAATACATTTTTGTAATGTATATTAATTGAAAGTAATGTACAAGATATAAATATTTAAAATCAAATAAATTTGCAAGGAAACTCTCTCCTCTCTCTTAATTCTCTTAACAATAATTTCCATTAAAAAATAGAAACATTTTCTTTCACGTTAATCCTACATAGTATTTGCATAGTCAAATTTTTGGTTCTTCGAACAAAAATTTTGAATCATTTGACGCTTATCTATTCCTTTTTTTTTATTTGAAAAAAGAAAATTTTTTATGAAAATTTTTTAATATCTTAACTGATTTTTTTACATAATGTAATTAGATAGCACCATCGGTTTTGGTAATATGTTGTCTTACTGATTAATTCAAGAATATCTAAAATATTTTAGATATTTTTTATGTGCTACTTTAATATCGAATTATAGTTTTTTTAAGTGGTTTAATTTTAATTTATAAATTTTGAGAAGACATATTCCGAAGATTGTATGAAACGTGGCCATAACAATTAAGGGTTTAGTCAAACAATTACAGATTGTTTATTAATTAATCTCTCGATAGATAAATTTTTTATCATTTTCTTGCATTCTGTCATTAAACGGAATCCTACACATAATTGTGATGCAAAAATAAAGATTTGCTCCCCATAAAAATAAAGAAGTAAAGGAAAGATAACTTACGGAAGGGAAAGGAAATTACAGTTTCTCTTGAGTCTGAATAATGAATTGACGCCGGGTCCTCATTAAAAACAATTTATTCTTTAAAGCCGCGGCCGCACCTGTAAGCAAGGGACCTCAACAGCTCTTTAGATCCTGAATTATTATAATCATATCAAAAGGGATGTTCAGCCCATCTCGTCCAGGTGTGGAAGATTAATTTTCCAGTGAAATAAAAATTTGAAGAATAATTGATTAGTCTAAGATATAGAGAAGTTTTACGTAAACATACTTTTTTTGAGTAAATGGTAATGTTGAGTTGGGAGAATAATTGCAAGCTTTGTAAAAGCAGCTCATATTTTCTATTGTGTTTTTTTAATTAAAAAAATATTTTGCCCGTTTGAATGTAAATTGATTACTCCAATAACTATCGGTATTCTGGAGGAGGGATTAAGTAACTACTAAGACATCATAGATTCCACCAAATCGTAATTTGCTACTTGACAAATAATTAGATCAAAATACAATAACTGTAAATTTCTTTATTATTATTATTATTAATATTATTTAGAGAAAATCGTATTGAGATATTTTTAGTAATAAATAATTTTTTATAAAGTTCCTGAGTTTTTGAAAAAGATTCAAATTAATTATGATAACAATATAATTTCAAATTAATTAAGATAACAATATAATCTTCTTTTGAAAGATTAGTAATAAAATATTATCAATTAAGAATTTAATTTAAATAAATTTATAAAATTTGTTTTGAAGTACGTCTTCATTAGTGTGCTATAATTTAAAAATTAATTTTTTCTTTTCATTTTTTAAATAGAAACAAAAACTAATTCTATATTTAAAAAACTATTAAAAGCACATTTTTAAATATTTTTAAAAGCTTTTTCTTTTAATAATTAATGCATTTGAAGGAAGGATACAAAGCTTAATTGGAAATGGCATTTAGTGAGAGAAAAATAAAATGAGTTAAGGTATTTCTAATATTTTCATTCCCCAAGAATAGCAATAACTAAATGAACGAGGGCAGATTTAAATTATTAACGGCCCCTGAAATTAATTAATTTCTGAGAGCAACTTTCGAAACTTTACGTATAAATACTTTCGCTTTTTTAATTCATTTTATTTTAAAATGTTATAATTAATAAAGTTAATCGCTATCATTACATTTCTACCTATACTCAATATTATATTATTTACATTTCGTATTACTTTGATTAAATTTTATTTATGAATAAGTTACTACGGATTTGGTAATTTTATTTTAACATGAGTATATAAATACTATTGAAATAAGTTAAAAAGATGTTAATTGCTATTATTATTTTTTGTAAAATTCTACGCATATTTTTATTAAATAAATATCAGAATTATTTTCTATACAATATTTAGGGATTTATAAACTTCAAAAGGTTTGTGATGCATTGTTTTTGATAGTAAAAAAAGTTAACAATTTAATTACTTTTCACAAAGTCCTGGAAACTCTTTCCTAAGTTCCATGATATTTGAAAACATTGTTTGAAAAACATTTTATTGAGTAGTTTGCTTATAGATGGAATATATAATTTTTTTCTTCATTTGTAAAGAATAAATTATAACTAAAAACTTGTATGATTAATGAATTAGACGAATGCTTATTTAAGAATAGTATCGTATTTTTTGTCCCGATTTACTAGTTTATAACTACTTTTTTTTTCTTGTTCGTTCCCTATTTTATATTTCAGTTATTTTTTCTTACCATTTGATATTTGATTCTATTGTTTGTCATTCAAAAGTGTCTTAGTATCCTATTTACACTTGGTCGATATTTGGATCTTACCTATAAACCTGTTCTCACACCCGTCTTTTTGCTTGATTTTTGGTCACTATTTTTAGTGTCCTTAGATTTATTAGACACTCATCAGTGCTAGAAATTAAAAAGAAAAAGAGATAATTGCATGTAATATCTCAGGTGAAATGACAAGGAAAATAAAAGCTTCAATATTAACCCTCTGGCTCTGCAATTGTTTGAAATCACTATTTTGATGCGATATTTGCAAATAAATTCAAATATTTTTCAAAGAAAGTGAACGGATGCTATAGGCTACGCGATAATAATATAATAAAAATATGTAATCGTAAAAATAAGCTTTCTAAATTGCGAAAAACGTGAATGACAACAGAAAATGAACTAATTGCCAACTCGCGGAAAACTCGGGATACACATCTGGAGGATTACATATGTGGAAAGATGCTTCAAAAGCTACAGTTAGTAGTAAGTACTTCAAAAAATACAGCTTATTCTGCATTTCCTGCCAAGTAAAACAGTTGGTTGATAAAATATTTACATTGTTTTGTTAAATATCTGATGCTTATATAGCGAACATCGAGCTATGCCAGTAGTTTTTAAGAACCTCTTATTTATGAAGAGGATGCGGGATGAATTAAGTTTCTTTAAACGCGATGCGGACAGCATCAGTCATACATCTTGCACCTGCTGGGCCCATTTTGTTGAGACCCGATGAAATAGCGTTATTCCATTTTCGTTGTTGGGAAGAGAGAGAGAGAGAGACGTGAAGAGGGGGGGGGGAGAACGAAATGAAAGCTCTTCGAATGGAAAGTTGGCGGATAAAAAATGGTAATCGAATCGTCCGGCGGCGAAAGGGAAAACCGGTATTTGCGGAATGTCCAATAAATAGCGCCAACTCTCCGCTCGCCATTTTTCTTCGTCGGTCCAACACCTTTGCAGCGATTTCGGCCGCATTAAAAGGACCCGCGCAAATAAAAAGGGGAGGCTGATTGCTTTCAATTGGTCGCTTCGCTGGGCCCGCAGAACAAACACATTCGCGGCGAGGTGTTTACTTTCTCGCACACTACTCTTACCCTCCCCCCCCTTCGATTGCTCCGGTGCATTTGCACACTTTTTATAATCGCTTCTTCTAATTCTGGTTCTGCTAACCAAGGTCAGGTTAAATGTGCGAACACTTTTCACTTTTCTTAACCAGCTCAGGGATCTGGGTTTTGCAGCACCAAGACCGATGCCTACTTAGGTCAACAAAGAAATTTTTTATTTTAGTTTGTTTTTATTAAATAATTACAATTTATATAAATATGAATATACATATGAAAGAATCGTAATTTTAAGTGGCAAAATATAAAGCGAATTTCCTCGCAATTTTTCTTTATCTTTCTCGAATTTCCTTCACGACGCGTAGCTCAATCTTAAGGTCAGGTAGAAGTGACCAACAATTGATGACAGAGATTTTAAAGAGAGAAATCGAATGGAATCTAAAGTTTAAAATTCCTTCACTTTTATTTTTTGAGAAAAATTTTTCATTCTCACCACTCAGCCACCACTATATTTAAAGTAAACCACTGTACTTAAAACAAAAAAATTCACAAATTGATCAAAAAATTAATGATTTTCGTAAAAATTGAACTCGCATTTTTCACCTTCACGTGAAAAATACTGAAATCTTTACATGTTACCGATTGAGCTACTGTCTGCCGATTTCAATTTTCATTACAAATTGCTAAAACTCTATTTACAGTATTAAAAATTTATTAAATTTAATGAATGAATTAATAAAAAACTGTATTAGCATTGAAAAACTGTATTAGCATCGAGTGTCATCTACTACAAATTTAAAAATATGTATTAACTTGAATAGATGAATAAAAAATTAAAATTAAGTAATTTTATTAACGATTGAAAATTTGAACAAGATATATAGGTGAGGAGGTGAACTAATAGTAGAAATTGAAAAATGAATATTTTAGAGAGAAAATGAGAATGATCTGATGAATATACTTAGAATAACTTACAAAAATAAAGCAGATTTTGGAAAATAATTTTTTATGTGTTTCTCAATTTTTTCACAATTGTAATATACTCTTCAATATTTTCTTAGCTGTTCCAAAGTTTTCCATTGTCACAAATTAATATCTTATTAATTAATCTGAAATTATAATTTTAAAGCAAATTTAAATAATTGTGATATTAAATCCGAGTTAATCATTAGTCTCCTTTAAACCGTTAAATGTGACTTATTTTACCGTTAAATCTTATTTTGCTAACTATTAACCTGCCTTTTTCCTGCACAAATGTCATTTATTTATGGGCCATTTATTATTCTTTACGAAAACAAAACAAAAAGATCTTATTGCAGATCAGAAAATTCTTGCAGAGAAAACTTGATAATAGGAATCTGATGGATAAAGTACAGAGTTAACTGTCAAGATTAAGTGAATTTGGCAAAAAAAAAAAAAAAAATATTATATTGTTTAAATCCTTTATTGGAATAATAATATTCCTAAAATATAATATTTTACATTAAAAAAATAATACATTCGGTGGTAAGGTTTGGATTTTATTAAATTTCTTTTAAATTAAGAAGAATTATTTTACTGTAAATAATAGAGATTGCAAAGACTGTAAATATAGCACAAATTATTTTCCAAAATACTGTCCAATTTTTTGTTGTCGATTTGTTTAATTGTTTTACTGTTATCCAGACCATCGCTTTGTAATAATTGGTTGTATTTTTCGATTTGGACAACAAACGATCTCATTGAATTAAAAATTGTATTTAACTTTTTTCTTGCGTAAAATTTAAATTAAATTAAATTTAAATGCATATATATAAGGGAAATTCAAATACTTATTAAATAATGATGAATAAATATAATGCATACATTTTTGTTTTATTAATTTTACATATTAAAATTATGTACTTGTAGATATAAAAGATTTGCTAATAAATGTTGATTTATTGGATGAAGTACAGATTATATTTTCAGAAAGGAAATTACTATACTTTAAATATTAGACTTTAGGGAGAAACTTGTTGAAAAATAAAGTACTGGCTTAGTTTCAAACTTATTTTTAATGTACCGGCAGTTATGTTAATAAATATTATACTGAAATTAATTAATCTTCAAATTTCACTTGCATCAAAATATTGAATATGAGTATAACTGGAGGATAAAAATTTTCATCTAAAAAACTTTTATTCAAAGCAGTAGACTTGCTAGTGGAAATTTCACATCATTCGTTACTAAAGATAAAGGTATATGGATCTTTAAGACATCTTGGGTGAGTTAAATGCCTCTCCTATTAAATTAAATATTATAACCAGATTTCAGTTTCTGAGTTCCGCCAAGTCAGTTTTATTTAACAGAATTATATCCAAACATCGCCAAGCACTGGATTTGTTACTTTTTATACAACTGGAATTTCTGTGAATAATAAAAAGGAATATGAATGTCCCTTTTGGCGCTCTACCGAGAGCTAAAATAACAACATCTGGTAGAAACACCATTTACGTGCCTCGACGAAATTTTTTTTAAAATGATAAGAAGTTAAAAATTAAGTGTCGTGTAACTTTTCCCCCCTTCATCTTATTTATTTACTTTTTTGGTGATGGTTTTTAGAAAGCATCGATGAAGAAAAATAATTAACTTTATCTTTATTATTCTTAGTAAAATGTGAAAAAATAATGCTTTAGTTTTTATCAATTTTCTGACATTATCAAAAACTAAATAAAATTATAAAATTAATTAAAATAAAAACTATTTACCATAAAATTGTTAATTAGAAGGCCCAAATATCAAATTTGTTTCTTACAAAGTGAGAAAGTTCCATTGTAAGTTTCATTTTTGTTCTTAAAATGTATAATTTTTATGAAAAATAGTTAATGCAGTTAAAGCTTAGACTAAAAAAAAAATGATGGGATTTTTTTTAGTTCACTTGCAATTTCTAGATATTTGCTGTTGCTTTCGATGACAAATATTTTAATATTTTAGTGCTCTGTTAATCTGTAGTTTGACTTTGAAATTATAATCCAATGTAATTTTTTACAGATTTGTTTAATAAAACAATCTATGAGACATTAAGGAAATTTGGATCCATATTACATAGTTTAAATACAATGATGATGATTAATGATTCTGTTGAGTTCCATGGTTTATGAGTTTGATATATTTTTTAAGATAATTTGAGCTAACATTTAATTAAATTAGTTAAATTTTGAACTTCATGCTTTTTTTATTAATAATTCATCCTTAGACCTTAAACCACAGAATCCTTGTGCACCATAAACCACAGAACAAGGTTTACAGAAGTAAGTAGAGACGACTACATATATAGATAAAAACAAATAAAAATGAAGATGAAACAAACAAGATTATTTAAAAATTGAAGCAGCAAAGACAATAAATTTACTGAATGAGAAAAAAAGTCATATTGTGGTCGACCAAAACATAAAGCGGGCGTTGATGCTTAATATTAGAGGCATTGATATTCAGAGTAAAATCTCTTCTCCCTTCAGTAAATTTGGAGCAGTCAAAAAGCAAGTGTTCGACATTTTGAACTCCAGCCACACTGCAAAAGCACAGATCAGTGTCTGATAATCAAAATTTCTTGAGGTAGTAATTGAAAATACTGTGGGCAGTGAGAAATTTTATTAAGTGAAAATCATTGAAGAAACTGAATTGTGGGAAAAATAATCACCGAGGAAATCACTGAGGAAATGTAGTCAAATCACTGAATTGTGGGGAAAAATAATTTAGTAAAAGAGACAGTTGAGGAATTCTAGTACAGCTCATTTCATAAGAGAATGATTTTTTTCTTAAATTCTCATTTGGGAGGCGCGCAGGATCAATGATGTTTAGCTTCGTACAGAATTTTCATTCTTAGCCCTCAAGTTTTTATTAGCATACAAATTCATGTTCATGGAAATGTAGTCAATTCATGTTCATGGGGAAAATACAATCCCTCTCCCCAATTTAATTTTGAAGACCACACCAAGTTTTCATTTTTATCATTTATTTTTCAGGGAAAGCCCGAATGAGATTATAAAACTCGTTCTCCATATAAATTAATTCAGCTAGATGCGGTGCGCATTTATTTTTAGCATGTAACTGCGATTTTTGCAAAGAATTGTAATAGTGAACAATCAGTGAGCTCTAAAATACGTGATACAGGAATAACTCTAATTACCGAATGACAGCGGTCATATATATATATATATATATATATATATATATATATATATATATATAATATAGCCCTCACATAAGAATTTTAAACTGTTTCATTGAATATTTCTATTTATTTAATGCTTCGCGTAACTAATAAATGGACGTTCAAAATATTATCATGTTCGGGTGATGGTTTGGATGCTGCAAAAAATAAGCTTAGTCAAAGAAAAGAAGATATATGAGAAATCAAGAAATAATTTTAAATAGAAAACTAATTTAATTAAGGGCAAAAAAAGATTTAACAGTCTCCAAACGAGTAATAGTTAAGACTTAATGACGAAGAAAAATGATGGCGAGTTAAAATTTTTGTCCATATCTTCCAAGATAATTATCATCCAAAAATAGTTTGTATTATCTTTAGACTCAAAACTCTAATTTTATAATGATATTCATTTTAATTTGTAGAATTCCCCCTTATTAATAATGATAATGTGTTAATTTAATTCCATGCAATATATGTAGCATAATTTTTAAGTGCTATCATGAGCTCGTTCATCAAAACATTCGATTGCCTTTTTTACCTTTGATTCCGTAGCAGAATTTTCACATGTTTCATTCCGCAATATATACAATATTTTATTTGCAATAAGCTCATTCAATTTAATTCATGTTTCACAGTCATATCAGATAACAAAATAAGGTGTTTTTTTCAACAACAAAAATGTATTTTATAAATTATTTCACTGTTTAAAAATTTAGTAAACTGAGCAAACTAAGAGGGGGCTAAAGGTGGCTTAGTTAATATTAAATTACAAACGTAATCCAATTTTATTACAATTTAAAGATTAAACATTAGATAAGCATAACAATTTTGCTAAACATACCATAAAAGTACCAATTTTCTCATCAGAGGTGTAGTTGAAATTGAGAGATACTCTCTTTTAACAAACTAACTCTTCACTAACAAAGAAACAAAATATTGCGATTTTTTGACAGTGAAAGCTGTCATAAAATCACAATGTATGCTTTCATAAAAGCATATCGCAATTTTACTATAAAATTATAGAAATGTAAGTTAACAGCTTTGTAAATGCATTGATAAAATGTATTCATTTTTTTTTGTTTGCTTTCCAAGCAATTTGAATCTTATTTTCAGCTTTAATTTACTGCATGATAAGCTAACATTCATGAGAATTCTTTCTTATTCGTTTTTCTTCATGCAATTTCTCTTTAAATGCATAAAAAATATCACCAAATCAAGCATGTTATATGGAGACAATCATATTAAAAAAAATTAGAAACCATTTGTATACTTTAACGCTAATGTCAGTGTCACTTATTGCTGAAGGGCGACAGTAAACACATCATTATAGGAATATTTCAAACTGCTGTTTATATTGCATTTGATTCAATATTTTATTTATTAATGGGATGACAAAATATTATAAAAAAGATTTTGAAGAAAATCGGTATTCCATTAAGTCAGAAGAAATGAGATGTAAAATAAATGCGACAAACAGAAAATTTAACAAGCGCTAAATAGGCTTAACTGGCTCAAAATAGATAATTAATCCGGTTAAACTATTCCTTATTAATCGTTTAAAAAAGTAAATCATCACAAGATGATCGCCGAGACATATAGTAATTATATGTACTACATTGATAATATCTTGGTGCATTTAGAAGGATGCTCAATTATAATTTTTCTTGACAGATTACAATCATTAGAAGAAATACCGCTATCTTCCGACTGGTTCTTTGAAGAAGTAATTTAAACTATGTTTTTAACGATAATCTTTTTAAAAAAATATTTTGGAAATAATTACATTGAAAACGCTGCTTTATTTGAATTACATTTCTCATACAATATATCACTTTGCATTATTAAAGATATTTTTTTGCAATTGGTAGAATTTTATAATGTTAAATTCATTATGTTTATTTTCATATAATATAATTTTATAATGTTAAGTACATTATTAGAAAAATGTTGAATTATAATTTTTTTTTTCACAATTAACAATCATTAAAAGAAATACTTTCTTTCGACTGGTTCCTTGAACAAATAATAAAACCAAATAATTTAACGATATTCTTTTAAAAAATGTTTTGAAATAATTACATTGAAAATGCTGTATCACTGTAAACGCTGCATTTTTTAAAAAAATAAAACTATTTTTTAGTCCCCATCCCATTTAAACCTCTGTTTACAAACGCACGAAATATATAAAGATTTTTCTTTTTTACGATTCATAATAAAATAATTTTATATGATATTCATGTCATAAAAGGAATAGCTTCCAGGTATTTTTTATACCTCGTTAATTCAAAAATTACTAAGAGCCAGATCCACATTCACATGTAGAAAAAATATATATGCATAATTATAGAAATAAAAATAAAAAATTTCTTTTTTTTTCTTTTTTCTCCTTTCTTTCTTTCTCTCATTTTCTTTTTTTAATATACTTATCGACTGCAGTATCAAACACATTCTCACTATCTTTATTTAGCTTGGCAGTGGAACAAAGAACATATTATTTTTATCCATGATGAATTATGACATTCTAATGAATGGAAACCAGAGAATTAGAGCTTTCGATTTTTTTCCCCTCCGTTCCTTTTTTTTTTTTTCAGGGTTTCTCCAAAGAATTCGAAGACCATGAATTAAGAAAAAAGGAAAAAAAAAAAAAAAACCCTGCCGTATGCTACCTTTCGGTTGAAACGAGAATGAATTTTTTTTGAAGAAAGGGGGGGGGAAGGCGAGTGCCTCTGCTGAGGAAGTAATTAAGAAAGCCGTCTCGTGTCGACAAAGGACTTTTCTCTGCGATTAAAGCGCGACAGGGTAGAAACTGCTGGTCACGCGATTCGCTGGTCAGTGTCACGCAGACCACTTTAAGTAATGTCTATATTTCGAGCGCCCGCACATGGGTGTGGTCAGCGTTGGCTTTGACGCCTCTATGCAAACCAGCTCCCAGCAGTCATTAAGGCCCAGGCTGCACAGATTTTAACAATGAGGTTGAAAGTGATGAGATTTCAGCTCTAAAGGCGAAATGTCAGGAATGTCAACTAACCTGCTCGCTGCGAGCGCGGCTTTGTTCCGAATAAAGTCGTAGAATGTCATTAAATCCGAATAACTACTGCAATATTTATTGCCTTTGTTTTCATTTTCGGTTAGAATTTTGCCAAACGTGAAACTACTGAGATTTTATAAATGCTCTGTCTCAGATCTTAGTGGGTTTATACAAAAACCGACTTTTTGAAAAACTGGTTTTCGTATTCAATATTTTCAAAAAACTGGTTTTTGAATGTCAAAAAATGGAATAAGGAAAAATATTTTACTTAAATTGTATAAAATAACAAAAAACGAAATTAATATCAAAATATTTATTTAAAAAATTAAGGATTGCATATGCATATTACTTACACAAAATAATGAAAACTCAACCAAAACTTCAAGTAATATTTATATTATTTTCCCCCATTTTAATTCTTCAAGAAAATAGGATTTTAAAAACCATAAAATATCCACAGAAGGGTAGCTAAATCTGGTTCTTGTTTTGGACACAGTATTGCCTGATATAGAAAATACTCATTCACTAGCTGTGAGCTAGATTTTATAGTTTTTCATGACATCAAATAACATATCAATTTTTTTTCTTTTATTCGTTGTCTCAAATAATGGAAATTCAGCTTTCAGTGCCTTTGGATTTGGGTCTTTTTTTTCAGGGTCATCAGGAAATTTATGATTTTATTTTTCCATGACCTTTTAAAAAGACATTAATCTAATGAGGGGTTCCTTAGAATTAATCTTCATCAAAATCGTTTTTACCGTTGGAAATATTCTATGCAATATCTTTCCATGTAATTTAATAATTTTGGTTTTTGAAGCTAAAGAAAATACAATAGACTTCTTCGCTGAACTAGAGATATTTTGTGAATATTGCAAACATAACTATAGAGTCGCTAATTCTACTTGTATCCTTTCTTGAATTCTTTCTTCTAAAGTATATAATAGTTGCTAACTTATTTCAGTGTTTAATTTTTATAAGTTTCATTGACCTGAAATCCATATAAACCGTCACTTGTTGATAAATTGGCATCTCGTCGTCCTAAGCCCTCAGTTGCTAGACAAATCGGTTCCAACCAATAAAATTACTTTTTTAAAGCTTCGAAGAATATCCACACTGGTCGGGAAACCAGTTTTCTTAATTAAAAAAAACCAGTTTCCAAATATGACAAATTTACTTTAAAAAACAGGTTTTCAAAAACGTGTTTGAAAAACCGTCAAGTCCTAGATCTTAGTGAAGTACTTGAACCCTTTCAGTACCAGTTTTTTTAAAAATTAAAAAAAAATTATGATTCTAATGTGTCAAGCTAAAAATATCTATATTTTGCTAAAATAAGAACAAAAATTAACTATAGGTGCAATTTTGAAGTGGGTCATATGTGTTCAAGTGATCTTTTTAATTGAGATGCCTGTGTTTCATTGGGTTGGGGTGACCATATAAAATATAGGGAAAAGTTCTCTCCAGTTTTTACATTATTTTAAAACAATTTTGTTGCAAGAAAATTCTTACCAATTACGTACTCAAGATTATTCATGGCATTTCTATGCATGATACATTGCAAAACAGTTTTTGCAGAGTACGACTTACCTCATGGCACATACAACTTCCGTTCAGGTTTCTTCATTATTACTTTCTTAATGTCATGTAATTAAAAATTCTATTAACATATGAATGTGACTGCAGAAAACGATTGGAACTAACTTCAATAAATTCCCCACTTACATATCCCTTTGGACGATTTAAAAATTTCATTGGGACTTATGCGTCCTGAGGGAACCCAAAGAGTTAAAAATGCTGTCTTATTTCTAAGTGAAAATTTTTAAAATGCTACGTCTTAGTGAAAAACAGTTCTGCTACTAATTCACATTTGAGAATATTTGAGTTGATAATTCAATACATGGGTGAGCACTTGAGAAATGTCATAGTATTGGAGATCCAGATAATGGATGTTCTCGATAGTGTGAGAAATTAACTCATTGCTAAAAAAGTAAGCCGCATTATAAGAACAATGGCGTTTCAATGATTGGAGGGGAGGCGTGTGGGCGCTTATCTTTACTAACGGTAGATAGACACAGCTTTAAGTCGTTTGTGTAACTATTTAAACCCAAATATGAAAAGAGGACAAAAAAAAAGTCGTACTATATCTTCGACGTGGCTTTATTACAATACGCACAACATAAAAGCGAATATTTTCTTTCCAAAAAAAGACATGAGGCTAACTTATTTTCTATTTGATTGGTCTTACAGCAAAACGATAAATCTGTCTTTTAATAATCAACAAACAAGTCTCCTATCTTTCTCTAAAAAAGCAAATAATTATGAAATCATACATTAGGCATATATGTGTCATATGAAATCGTAGTTATTTTTGTATTTATATAATTATGTTATCAATATTGGACTTGCAGCAAAGATTAAATTTCTATAAGAAAGACCTACATTATCTCTTTTGGGTGGTTATTTGCTGACAGCATTTAAACACCTCTCTAAATAGCTTCTTTTTTGTATCGGACGGAATTTCAACATTCATTAAGAAATAATTTTGCACAAAAATTATTAGAAATTCACAGATTTCCTTCTAATTTCATAAATCAAATTTCAACTGTTCGGCTAAAAGCACTTTTGAGTTATTGTGCTGTTAAACAGAGATTATGCCAAAAATATGTTTTCCGAACTCAGGAAGATTTGAAGCATGGAGATTAGCTGAAATCACAAATTAGAATTTTTTTAATGATCGTAATATTTCTTTTATGTTTATGGATACAACTCCCTCCCCCCTAAAAAAATGTGACTTCTAAAAGAAAAAGATTTTGAAAATTGCTATTTAAGGATTTATCGTGTATTTTCTTTGCTCATGCTAGGAGGTCCAGGTTTCTGAGTTCTCAAATATATCTACTGATATAAAATCTTTTGTTGTAGATTATAAATAATATTTCATAATACGGTTCTGATCAATCTACATCCATTAAAAATGCATCCTTTTATTGCTTCAATGATAATCTGAGCACATAAATTGGTTTTCTTTGACGTCTGGCAATCGGACTTTTTTATATTTTCATAGTTAAAGTCGTATTTTTTTAAATGGAAAATTGATTTGTTTATCAACCGCACAACAAATAATAAGCACGAATTCAAAGCAAATGGCGCTTGTTTAAAGTAAAGCTCTTAGAAATTTATTTTGGTAACGAAATGATAATTAGCAGGCTTGAATTCATATTCCAGAAAATGATAATCGTTAGATCATTATTAATGTGAATCGTACAATAATCTTTTTTATATCATTGGATTTTTTATACTTCTGTAGGTTCTGTTGATACTGTGAAATTGGCAAAAATAATTTTTATTTTGCAGAAGAACGATTAATTTATCGCAACGTCGGGCAAATTACAAACGGAGTATGTATTTATGTAAATTCGAGGCAAATAACGCCTACTTAAGGGAAAGCTCACCTCCAAGTGCTTTATCAACCAAGTGATAATAATCTTGCTTGAAATGCTGGAAAAGGACATTCGTTACCTTCCCCGCTTCTAATCGTCGCGCAGGCAAGATGCTCTCACGCAGATGATAAATAAATAAACACAGAAAGGGCGGGTCTTCTGCAGAGGGCCTTTCTTTTGCCCGACAATCGGCGGGTGGATTTTTGCGATCCACTCTTCCAAACACTGTGGCCCATGAATAATCTCTGTTATTAGGTGTTCAGCCGAAGTAATCCAAAGTCCTTCTGGCGAGGGATGTTCGATCATTATTCGCACGGTGGTAATCGTATGCGTAAGAGCGATGGTACACAAAAGTGCCTGCCCCTCCATTCCCCCCCCCCATCCATTAGGGCTGTCATCGCTTTCATTAGGGCCAGAGACATGCTAAAGAGATGGAAATGATGACGGCCTTTTCTGGTCCGAGCGCTATTCCAACCCTCCGTATTTCTCTCCTTTTTTTTTCTCTCCCTACGGCGGGAAAACGTAATCTCCCAGAAACACGCGAGCCAGCGTCAAATCGACCCACTGCTCTTCCGGCAGCTTGACCGAGAGATTAAAAAATGTCTCTCCCTCTGCGACGCCGAACAAAGGAGAAACATTCCGCGGGTCCGTCCGAAGCCGGCTAATATTAAAACAGAATGTTTTCGCATATTAAAAGTACACGGAGAGGAAGGATTGGATGATGGGGAGACGCAAAAATGACCGGCCTAAGTTTTGTTTCTTGTTTTAATAACATATAACAGCAGCCTCGGGATATAATAGTTTGTTGAGATACAGTAATACCGAACTCACAACTGTCGCGTGCGCATAAAAAAAACAATAAGAAATGAATTCAAGCATGAGTTAGCTGTAATTAAACTTTTTTCCCATTCAAGATTATAGCTTGAACATACCAAACATACGAAATGTAAATACCGGATCTTCTCTTATCTGTTTAACTCGCTCTTTCATTGTAGATTCGAGATTTATAACACTTGCGAATCACGCGGCGGAAAGTATTTCATATTTAAACATGTTTGCGTTTTCAAGAATCTGCAATCCAGATGTCATTAGCACTTTTAACCCTTTAGCTGCTTATCTCGCGATTTTCATAAGTTGAAAGCCATTCTACTTTCCCCGTTTTCAGACTAATGTGCCTTTTTGTTTTTGCAATTACAGTTTTGAATGATCTTGTTTTGTTATGCAGCATATCATACAGACTTCATTAAAAATTATTTGCACTTATTTTCAAATGTATCATCTAAATAGATTTTTTAAAATTCTGGTTATTGATGGTTATTGGGGAATTACGTTTTTTTTCTATTAATTTTTTTAAATTTTTTATTTAATATTTTTATTCGATATATACTTATTTTTAACGATGAAATTTCATTTCCAAGCGAAAATATGCCTAACTATTCTAACTTTCTTATTATTTTAATTCCTCATTATAGTCTAACTTTTTAAAAAGTACATAATGTGGAAAGTGGGAGAAGTTTTGCTATCATAAAGATAATTTCCCTAAATTAAAAAAAAGGGGGGAGAGTCTAAAACTAAATAATAAAAAATTAGTCCTTAGCTTTAGAGTATTTTTCATTACACTTTATTCTGTTTTATTCATATGCAAAGGGATACGATAACATATAATAACATATAAGATACTAATCAAATAGATTTAAATTTATTGGTTTGACGGCAAGTGTTTATTTATCTATCAGCCTATGCGGGAATCTAATCAGTTTTTCTGTTAAACAGTTTTCCCAGCAAGTATCATGACTTCAGCAAATACTTATTTTCACGCTTAATGTAGTACATTCCATTAGCATTCCATTTTATACGAATGCAAATGAATATGATATATGTAAGATACTTATCAGTAAATATAAATTCGTTGGTTTAATTATAGTAGAATATTTATCATGTATATTGTGTCTGTTTGTACAGGAATCTTATCAGTTTCCCTGTAAAAAAAGTTTTTCTAGCAAGTACTTTAACTTATCATTTTCACACTCAACGTAGCACATTTGATTTGCATTTGTTTATTGTTTATAAAAATCCTTAAAGAGTTAATCATGTTGACTATCTTGCTTCCAAATCAAGCAAAGAATAATTTTGGAAGAAAAAATATAGCATGATAATTTCATTCAATTCAAGAACAAAAAAACACAGGATTTTTGGAATATAGCACATCAAAGCACAACTGCATTTGAGTAAAAAAGGTTATTTAGAAAATAATTAAGAAATGTTTTAATTATCATAATTTTCTGTGCTTTTTTGGAATAAATATTTAAGAAATTTAATTCAAACATAAAGTTTTCAAAACTCTAGAATTTTTCAATGTAATCTCTTTTTAAATCTTTATCCATATCTAAATTAATAAAATCCTATTTCCTTCGCAATAATTGAGATCAACTTCTTTTTCAAATTTGAAATTATTTTTAAAAAAATTACTTGCTTTTCTTTATGATTTTTTGAACACTTGACAAGAGGAAACGAATTTTAAAAATATTGATTTAAATCGCCTTTTATTTTAAAGAGATATCTAATCTTGTTAGCAGAGTATTTATGCTTCCACAAATTAGGGCAATTAAAATTTTTGTCTCGGAAAACATTCCCGAAAGGAGTTCCATTCATCTCCTAGTGCGAAAGAACTTTTCATACTTGGATAGGCAATTAGGCATTGGATTCCAAAGAGAGCAACGGCACTTTTTTAAAAAAAATGGCCACGTTCCTTCTGTATTTAAAGCAGCGATATTATTTAAATTCAGGCGCTTCTCACTCAGAGGTATCTTATCTAAGAGCTGCCTGCCACTTAATGAGATAAAGCGTTTGTGGCTAGTTAGAGGACGGGGGCCTTTTCAAGTCACCGCTGTTTGGGGAAAGTGGGCCCGCTGTGCTGGTAATCGCGCGCGGGCGGATGCTTCGGAATGCCGTTAATTGGCCCCCTCCGTCGAGGCACGCGCCCTGGAAGCGGGCCAGGGACCCACCGGAGGAGGCCATTTTCCTTTATTGATCCAAACTGCAACCGAATCCGCTGGAGACAGGAAAGGCTGCAGCAGAGAGCACGCGCCTGAAACCCGAGCTCGAAGCCAACTCCAGTATCTCTCGGTAATTCTGGGTTTATTAGTTTTAATTTCTCGTGCACTAAGTAGGGAGCTAGAGGGGCAACCGTCAAAAAAATTATCACGACTTTCTGTTAAATTACCTCCATTTGTACTTCCCTGCGCCCGTGAATTTTTGAAAATCAGCCTAGCCATTGGCTTGTTTGTGATCGTTATAATTCTAAAATGAAAAATATTTGTATTTAGACTATAAGTCTTTACATCACGTTTACAAATTTCCATGAAATTTTAATAAAAGTTGTTCATACTGTCTTTTTATCCTTGTACTTATAGACAGTATAACTCAATAAGCGAAAGGATTGAAATTATCAAGACATTCTGTTAAATTACTTCAATTTGTACTCCCCCCGTGTCCGGGAATTTTTGGAAATCAGCCTGGCTGTTGGTCTGTTCGTGAACGTTATAATTCTAATATGAAAAAGATTTGGATTTAGACTACATCACGTTTACAGATCTCTATGAAATTTTAATAAAACTTGTCCATGTTGTCATTTTATCCGTGTACTTACGGACAGTATAACTCAAAAGGCCAAAAGATTGAAATTTAGCATTTTGGTTTATAATCACGACTGCAGATCTATTAAATTTTGTTTACATTTGGGAGAAAAGTAAATATCTAAATCCTATTCTGGGTATCCTTCATTATTCTACGAAGCTTAGAGTGCAACATTCCATGGAAATATAACAGAAGAAAGGAGAATTCTCTGGTCGAATACGCTTAGTATTATCAATCTTTTAACATTTGAAATACAGTTTCCCATGTAGTTTGACAGTAGAATCTCTTTAATAAATTTTGAAGTTTTAAATAAAGTATATAAAAGGTGGTTGTACCAAAAAATATAAGATACCTATATTTAAATGTATTTTAAAATAGTTACTACTTTGCTAGTATATTTGATGAAAACAATCTGTGTAAAATATTTTTAAAAAAACTATTGCCTTTATAAATTTTTTATAAGATTTCCCATAAGCTTAAATTTCTCTACATTGATTTTCCAACCTTTTTCAACTAAACCATAGGTATTCAGTTATAGAAACAATTTTTTACGTACTTTTTTCTTTTTATTTGTGAGATAGTTCTGATATGTAATTAGTTTGAAACAACAGGCAACCGTAGATTTTGATTCAACCAATTAATGAACGCAATTTAATATCTCTTCCAATAAAACAATTCAGTGAAGATTTTGAAATTTTTTTAATTAACATAATGAAGAAAAAAATGAAACTTTCTAATCATTTTTACAAAAATCAAATTACAAAGTTACTCCCATTTTAAATTCTGTCCGAACTTTTTAGATTCCCGATACTTTTATTTGAAGGAATTGATTATGCAGTCCCTTGTATCTTCTTTTATTTTATGCATTCTTAAATAGTTTAGGATATTTCTCCACTTCTGTCAGAGTGAACAATAAATTCTGATTTACTTAGGAGGAAAATCTCTATTAATAACAAAAGTTAATGTGTGTCTCTCCATATATTGTACAAGACTATAATTGTACGGAATCATGTTTGGTACAAACATATAGTTGAAGCTAGGAATGTATAGCTATGCTGTAGATGTTTTAAATAAGAAATTTGTATTATTTATTTTATTTTTCAATGATACCTTCTGGAAATGTTATCTTACACTCTTTTTTAATTTTCTTTAATTATAAAATCACTTTTTTAAATTATGCGAAATTAATTGTCGAGAAATTACTTTAATATTTTCTTCAAAATTTTAATAATTTTTTTATAACTTGCGATACCACTTTTCATTGTTGTAATGTAATTAGGCTGTTTTCATTGTTTCTAAAAACATTTAACTGTCATTGTTAGAACTCAAAAGAGAACTTAATTCAAAAATAGATCTATCATTTCCATTTTAAAATTAAGTTGTAGGTGCATATGAAATGGGTAATTTTCTCAACTCGATTTTTATAAAATGATTTCTCTTTCCTCAATAGCCTTTAAATAAATTTTCTAGGGAATATATTTCAAACTTTAATTACAGCAAATTTCAAATATTAGCTCCTATTAAAAGACAAATGTTATTGGCGAACGTTCTGACCGTAAAAAGATAGCTAAAAGATTTGACAAACGTTCTCTGTTTGCAAAAATCTCTTTTTGCCTTAGACGTAATGTAAAATTTTTTTAAGTATTTCTTTTCTTAAATTTTAAATATCTTTTAAATAACTGATAGCAATACAAAAATAAATTAAAAATCTTTAAAAAAAAGCTTTTTTAAAAATTAGGGATAATGATGAGTTTTGTTTTCTCAGGACCTTATCTTAAATTAAAATCTTATTTAATCTCAGGTTTTCTCAGGACCTTATCTTAATTTTTCGTAAAGGCTAGTTCCGGGACTGGTAATAAGGAATAACTATTACCAATCCCGGTATTTTAACTGTTTAAAATTTCAATATTTCTAGAGACCAGAATTGTTAAATAAAGTGGATAAAATTTCAAAATTCATATTAAGAAGCTAAAAAGGGATTATTGAAATCATTATCGCAAAGTAATTTCTACTTCTATAAAGTTAAAAATCATTAATTTACTAGTTTTTCAAATGTCTAAATATTTTTGAAACATTATTTTTGTTTGTTTGGATATTCAAATAATAAGAAAATGTTGATAATCGTTACCTTAAAAAAAATCACCTCTGTGGAATATTTAAGAAACTTTATAAACAATCAGTAATTGAAATTTAAAATTGAAAAGGAAATCTTGAAAAATATTATTGCAATTGAAGAGAAGAACGAATGAAATTTCAAAGGGTAATCCAAACAGTTAAAAACCCATCAATTAATGAAACTTAAACAAACTTCTTGCATTGATAAATTAACCAAAATATTGAATCAGTAATTGAAATATCAAACTGATATTGCCAAAAGCACAACAAATTGGCTTTTATTAACTTGCGGTAATGGAGCAAGTTTTCCTTCCCAAGATTCGCCAGTGGTTTGCCAATGATGACGTCACCCAGGTGGCTGAGTTCGTGGCATGTGGCGTCGACAGATTCCTGACGGATCTGTGCCCCTTCCCCTCTTCTACTCCTCCACCCTCTTCAGAAGCCCTCCAATCATGGGACGGGAAAGAGCACCTTCCCGAATATCTACATTCCCCAAACATCCCCTCTTCTAAATTCGGAGTGGTGGTGGTGGTGGGGATTCACTTACTCGAACGAAAGGGAATCGCCGAATCAACGGAATCGATTGAGGATACATAACGAAAAAAATATTTCGGTAACCTCCTCAGCTCAGTGAAAATAGGCTTCCCGTTTTAATGCTTTTTTTTGTTTATTATTCCCGAGTCCGCGATACTGGTATACTCGTTCGATCTTGGCTTTGAAGCGAGCGATTTATATGCTTGACACCAATTATGAGACTTCTTCAGCATACAAAAGTTCCAACGGGGGCGCAAGAACTTGTGTGCTTGGTAACCAAGTCTTTTAATCGATCACTAAGCTTTGATGAATCTATATTACTATTATAAACGTAAAAGTTTAGATGTCTGGAAAGTTTTGGTGTCAGACAATCACGCCAGAACGGCTGAAAGAAATTGGATGAAATTTAGCGCAATGAAAGGTTATAGTCTAGAATAGGACATAAGCTTCTATTTATTCTGGATAATTGAGTGGCTAATTTTTTGTTAAATAAAAACTAACTGTTTCACCAAAAATCTTTATTTCCCCTCCTACAAATAAGTAACAAATTCAGTTTGTTTTTTTCCCCATTCTGTTGAAAGTCTTAAAATGTTTTCAACTGATTATTTCTAACGATTCTGTAAATTTTTTTAGTGTTTGATGCATTTAAAAATAAACATTGTTAATTAATCGATTTTTTAAATTCATGTTGACGTACTTTTGAATTAAAATGTAACAACAGAATATGAGAAATTAAAAATTTCTAATGCATGTTACATTACCCCAACTGGCGTAGAAAATTCACGCATTTCCGTTGCTCCAATAGGCTTTGAAATTTCTCGCATGTACAGCGTTTTGTAATTGTTGACAACTATATTTTCATTTTAATTAAGTTTAAAAAATATATGTATGAATAATACTGCTGTAGCAATCTCAATAAATAAATAAAATAGGCTTGACTTGATTTTAAAGAAAGATGGACTTGCTTTGCTGTTTTGCTTTATTTCTGGTACACATTGTAAATAAAAAAAAAATAAAAAATGGGGAGTTGTGGGCTTTTCCATGCGTACGAAATCGCGGGTAAAAACTGGTATTTCGTATAGATTTCTATACGGGATATTCATCAAAAATAAACTATGACATATTCATCGCGAACTAAGAACAGAATGTAAATGAAATGTCGTTTCAACGCTTTTTAAACTTGTAAATCGCGTTTGGCAAGTGAAGAGGTTAATTAAGAATGCTAATATGTTGAGTTAAAGATATATTCATTATGCGTCAGGAGTAGCCATGGGTGTAAAAACTTGGATTTAAAATGAATAAAAGAAATTAATCTTATTTAATTGAGAGTGTTAGTGTCTCGTTTAAATCATTCATTTCGCAATTAAAAAATGTATATTACAGATAAGAAAAAGAAACAGCAAGATGTGAAACGAATGGCAGATGTTATCTTCAATTAATTAATACAATCGAGATCGGAATCAAAGCATGTTCTAGGTACAAAACCTGTATGCTCTTTTTAAAAATAGCTAATTATGTTTGAAAAGAGAAAAATTTAGTTTATTACGACAAGAGATGGCGACAGTTTTTTAAATTAAAAATGGTAATAATTTATTTTTACTGTCGTAGCATTACATTCGTAGCATTTATTACACTTTTTTAATAAATGCTACGAATAGTAAAAATGAATGTATGTTGAGTGTGAGATGGCGCTCTGTAAACAAAGCAGTTTGAAATAGAGGTATAAATTTAGTACATTATATACATTGGAGGATGGCATACGTATCTCGGGATGCTTACTTTGAAGTTTCAATAAAACAAATTCAGCAATATTTTTGGCTTCATTTTTCAATGTTACTATTAGTTTACACTCTCCCTATATACATATATCTTGTCCAAATTTTCAATCGTTAATAAAATGCTTTTTATTCATCAACTTAAGATGAAATACATTTTTTTAACTTGTAGTGGATAATACGTAATGTTAATTCAATTTTTTCAAATAATAATTCCTTAATTATATTTAATTAGTTTTTAATACTTTAAATAGAATTTTAATAGCTGTAATGAAAATTTGAATCGACAGGCAGTAGCTCAATCGGTAAAATGCGTGTTTTTTTTGTTTTTTGTTTTTTGTTTTTTTTTGCTTGAAAGTGAAGAATACGAGTTCAGTTCTTGCGAAAATCAATAATTATATGATGACATTTATATTAATTGTAATTATTTAATAAAAACTACCAAAATTTAAATAAGTCTTATTGACATAAGTAAGAATTGATTCTCCCCTCTATTTTACTTGTTCTCAATAACTTCTGAAAATATTATAATACAGAAATAAAGTTTACATCACTTTAACATTCAATATTTTCTATAATATTCCATTTTCTATAATATAATAATCAATCTCATTGCATTATAATTTTACTATTTTTAATTTACTTTTGAATAAATATTTTAAGCGTATTTTATAACAATATATCTTCAATGAATTGAAAATCATATCTTTCAAGTGTTGCTTTCAATTTTTATCTCGACTTTTTCCATTGTTGATAGTCAAAATATGAAGATTTGGCTTTTTTTCCGTGGTAAATAGGCTTTAGTGTAAGATATGATTTTAATAATTTTTTGATTTTTTTAATGACTACAGTTAATTTTAGAAGTAAATATTGTCTATAAAAATTTTAAGCGCACCATTTTTTTTATTTTTACGTTGCTGCATATTTTTCGTCATGCCCAAAGATAAAAGCAGAAGATTCAGAAAATGCAATATCTTGATTAGAATGGCGTATAAGATGCCTATATTACAATTAATTACATATATTAAATAAATTTTGCTGTTTAAAAATATTTTGAGAATAAAACTATTAAGTTTAAGTAAAGCAAAATATTTAATTTAAATTTGTAATAAATGTTAAACCCGATGAATCATAATTTTAAACAATTCTAATTTTAATATATAGCGGTGAGATTTAAAATTTAAAAATGGTTTGTAGTTTTCATTATGTATCAAAAATTATTATTACTAATTTTAATAAATAAACACTGTATAATTCTTTTAAAATAATTCAACTTTGAAATAAACGAAACGATTCGAATTACCATCTAATACATTGAAATTTTTTCTTTCAATACATTTTTTTTCTACTGAATCCATTTTTAAGATTAATGAAATCCTTGTGAGAATTAAGGCTTCTGAAAGTTATTCTTTTATTTCTCACTAGTTAGAAATTTAATTGAATAGCGGAAAAGTGCAGCAGAACGATTTTTTACAATTTTGTTTCTGATTATGAATCAGTTAAAGTTAACTTCAATCATATAATATTATATTTCAGCATTAAATTTGCAATGAATTCATTAGATGAAATTAATAAATAAAGTTGCTGTTGAATTTGAATTTAAGTCATTTCATTGAATCAAATTTCACTTTGATTACATATAAATGGTTGGTTAGGCATTGCTACAACTCCCCACATATAGGAGATGAAACAAAGTCTAATAGCCCTAATTTGCTGAGAAACAATCTATTCAATTATTAACCACATAAGTAACAGTAGTTAAGATAATTAAGAAATTTTCTATAGCTGTTTTTTTTTCTATTTAGAATGATAATATAAAATTAAGAAAAGGTTTAAATCTTGCTTGTGAGGACATAATCATGTCTGTAGGATTTATTAAGCGTGCCTAATTTCGAAAATAATTTTTTAATTAGTCAGTTTCATTTACAGAAGAGTTTCTACTTGCTCCAAAGATAATTTGGAAGCTTACAACACAAGTTTGGCTTTGTATCATAGTAGTGAATTTATTTGATGGGAATATGTTTGAAATGCCAAAAAATACAATATATTACTTAAGATTGCAATTTATTAACTATTCACAACTGATAAACTAACTGTTTTATACTAAAAATATATTTTACAAAATACCTTAAATATATTATCATAATTAAGATATATTAGAAAAAAGTATTTAAGATATAGACATGCATATTAAAATTAGTAAGAAAATTAATAACTCAATTTTGTAAGGCAGTAATGCCTTCACTTGAGGGTTCAATCTAATATTCTGTTTTATATATATAATGGGGGGGGGAAACTTTTTTCTAATCATTTATGTTATTGACGGTATTTCGAAGTAACACTTTCATCCAATATGAGAAAGTTGAAAAGTAGCCTGCCATAACCGAAACAAATCAGGATTTAGGGAAATGGCTGCTCTTTGAAACTGCTATTTTTGTCCATTACCATCCGCTCAGTGAGTCAGTTCATCTCGTGAACTCATCCATCAGTCCTGTTTTATTTACATTTCTGCCTTTATTCTGACCTCTTAACCTTATTGTTTGAAGCATACGTATTTAATATAATATAATACAAGTAAAAGAGAAAAAAAGGAAGAAAAAATATAACAGAAGCAATTTATAAATAGTAAAATGGCGTAAAGAAAAAATGTATTGAAGCATATGAAAAGGAAGGGGGAGGGGTAAAACAATATGAGACTAATATGCAATTTGGTGCAGTGTAATTTAAAAAAGTCTTTGGAAATAAATTGCAAATCAATACTTAAATTGAAAATGCAATGTGATCGCTATACTGTTTTCAGTTTAGGTGTCGTCTTCGTCATCTGACCTTGGTTCAAATTTAACGAGATAAGTCCCAAAATAGCTTTAGTGTTGCTATACAACGGGACGTTAATATAACTAAGCTTAACTAAGTTAAGCTAATCAAATTCTGTTTTATGTTTTATTATGCTTGTAATATTAGTTATTCTCATCATAGTTTTCATCCATTGTTGACGGCATATGGCTTAATAATATTATCATAAATGCAAATCATATGCTAGTTTTTTAAAATCAAATATTAATTTATCAGTCAAATATTATTTTTTAAAGTCAAATATTATTTAATTAAAGAGTAGATATAAGCATTTTCTTGCTTGTCATGTAAAAAAATATTCCCAGTAAGAGTGCTATGGTTTTAGTAATTTAAGCTCTTGTTCTCAATTTTCTACGAGTAGCATTATCAATGGTAATCGAGGACACTAACTAACCTGTTAGAGTTCCCAATTACCCTTGAAAGAAATGAATATAAGAAAATCCAAATAATGATAATGATAATAATAATAATAATAAAATTGAACTTTCCTTTTAACTGTTAAATCCTACAGATCCCCCAACCTGCTCGATTCTGCTGCTCCCCACCCGCCCTGTTTTAAAACTTAATAAGTGAGCCGATTATTATTGAATACGAGGATACTTTCCATGCAACACCAGGGCATACTTTGCCTTCACACAGATGGAAGTTAAAATAAAATATAAATCGTTGATGAACTTGGGTATCAAAAGACAAAGTTTCAAATAAATTATTTAGTTGAATTTAAATTTATTATTTAAATTATAATGTTGCTCGTATTTAGTTTAGGAAATTTTTCTTGACTGTGTGGGTATTTATTTTAATTGCATAATATATTATAGGAGAAAAGTCCATTTTCGAAGACAATTTTATTTCAAAATGTGAAGTAAAAAGGAAAGAGAAATCTCACATTTGGATTCAAAGTCAGAGGTCAAAATTAAATATAATCACGGAATCAAAGAATTTGCTTAAATTTATGCATCACGCAGAAACTTCTGGAATTTTCTAAAATAAACAGTCTTATATAATATTGGCAGTAAATTTTTTAAAGCTTAAAGAATATTAATTGGTAAATTAGCAGAAAGCATTTACATTTGATTGCATAATTTCAAGATAAGGAAAGGAGGAATTATTCATTTCTTTTTAATGTGACAAGAATAACAGAAATTCTATTTTTGTAGTTAAAATTTAAAAAAAAATTCATTTTAACAATAATTTTCGGAAATATTTATTTTTCAATTTATATCTACAAGATTATGAATTGTAGATATAAATTGAAAATAACAATAATAAATTTATTTTAAAAAGAAAATGCTTAATTTCGTTTTTTAAACTGTTTTTTTTAATATAGCACGAGATCAATTAATATTTTTAGTTTAGTGTAGGTATATGCTTGTTTTTAACCACCGAAAGTTTTGTAAATCTAAGTTACTTTTTTGAAATTTTTGTCATTATTTCTGACAGTTTTTTTAGCGAGTTATAATTATATTTTCTATACATTTTTTCTATCTTTTTAAAAGTTAACTTTTTTTACTCTTCTTTGTCCCGTTAAGTTAACAAGATTGTTGCAATCCTTGAAATCGTTGTGGTAATTTTTTTTGTTATGTGAGAGCATGTTATTTTCGCTAGGCGGGTTTGAATAATTGAAGGCAACGAATACATGTAGCTCGAAATCGCGAAGGCATTGAATGAAGCATAAAGGGCAATATTCATCAACATCTTTTAATCGCACATATTTTTTTACCTGTTTTTACCAGTATTGCATTATTATCATGCATGCTTCTTTGAAAGCAGATGTGTTTTTAAAGACCTGACCTGCTTTTACCAGTATTGCTTTTATAAAACTGGTTTAAACAACTTAATGCCTTAAATTAATGAAGACAAATAATGATTTAAAAAATGATAATGCTCTTACATGATAACTTGAAATTTGAGATTGTACAATTTCCTTTCCTTTTTCTCTTTGCCATCATTATCAAGTTGTACTTTTTGATCTCTTTTATGCTGTTGTGTTCACCTGAAGAAGCAATGAGTTCTCTTTAATCGAAGATTTGATTTGATCTTTCTGAAAGTATATGATTGTATCAATCGGCATTTACTTTAATACAAAGTTTATGATGATTGACGAAATATTAAACAACATATCTTATTAAATAAAGGTAAGAAAAACAAACTATTCCGATCTAGAAAACATCTTATTTTTGTATGAAAATGATTTTCAGCTTTTACATTATTGTGTAAGTACTTACAAGGTTTTTTTTTAAAAAAAATTGTATATTGTTAGCGATGATCGAATTTCCCCCTCTCTTTATTTCGTATTTTTGTTTTTAATAATTCGATTAAATATCGTTCATAAAGCACTGTTTCAGAATTTAGATCAGTAAAGTACTGATCAGTACTTCCGTAAAGTACTGATTTCATACAAAATGCATCACTTGTCAGTGAAATTTTATAAAAAGTTAAATAAAATGTAGAGTAATAATGAGTAATAATTTATAACAATGAGTTTTTAATTTATTGTATTGAGTTAATTTTTAATAAATTAAACAAGCAGAAAAAAATTAAAATAAAATATTCTCCTTTTTAATTCACTTATAAACAAGAATTTATAAAAATTGTTTATATTAGCTTAATATTTTAAATTAAAGGTATCAAGGATAGAATAAAGGATGAATTAGTCTGTCCTCGTGGTGCATTCTCTGATATAGATATTATTTATTTAAAAAAGTTTTTCACAAAAGCTCCCCTCATCGAAAAAGAATTTTGCGGTAAATAAGAATTTTATTTATTAATCAGTTATGCATACCATCTCTTATTTAAATAAAAATTAAGAGAAATTGATGTTTTAATGAGCACTTAAGGAAATTTGGAAAAATTGTCTAAAAGTTATTTCATTTAATGATAGATTTAAATACTATTTTAATACTGTTTTGCGAATTTACAAATTTTTAGAACAATTTCAGAGTTATTTAATAAAAGCTTAAATCGTAAAGAATATTTTATAAATGCCCATTTGATTACTTTTCTCCTATACTGTTTTCATCTTGATTCCAGTGGTCGAAGAAATGTTTATAGAATTTCCTAGGGTGATGATTTTTTTTTCTCCATTGTCAATCATTCCTGGTGGGTTTGAACTTAGAAATAGCTCTTTTAGACAGATAATACACAATAACGCAATAGTGAAAAGTAAAGGAATTTTACATGAAATTTTGAAAAGCTATATATGAACAATTCTTGTATTGACTTCCATTTTTTTCTTCAAGAAACCAGGGTTATTTTCCGAAATATAATTTGCTGTTTTGTTTCAAAAGGTTTCTACTTTTTGAAAATAACCAAAAGAAATGAATTTCTTTTGTAAATATCAAGCAACATGTTTTTTTCTTTGTAGACATTGATTTGATTTAAACATTTTATTTTTATTTTCTTAGCATAGAATTCTGGGATAGTAACAAAATCCTTACTGAAACCATTCTTCTTACTCTGTATTCATGGAATCATGTTTAAATATTCTTTCCTCTTAGTTTTCGATGGTGAATACTTATCTTTAATGAAGCAGTTCAAGTTAACCCAAGCTTCATCAAAATTCTCAAATGTATTTCCACCTATTTCTTGTTAAATTGCTTTTATACAGGATTGATTCTAAAAATTTTTTTTTTCACTGAGTTACAAGACTCAGTAAAAGCTAGTGAATATACTGTGTTTTTTAACCACTATTTTATTTATTGTAACACTACATACGTATTTAAAGACTTTCCGATTGATTTTTGTTCGGCGAATTTTCTCTTATTAACGGATATTCCCCTTCAGAAATATTTGAAATTAAACTTGAAACCATTCTCCTTACTTTGCATTCATGGAATCAAGTTTAAATAAACATTATTAGTATTCGTTTGAACTCTTCTTTCCATATAGATATGATGATTGACGTTTTTTTTCCCTTTCCAATTATTAAAGTTCCGCACTTTACACTTTTAAAATTTTTACCACGCCTTTCGCAACCTTTTTTTTAATTCTTACTATTAGCTCACCCTCTACCTATATATATATATATATATATATAT
>JAOUZG010045130.1:697193-720789 GCA_026289955.1 Argiope argentata | reverse complement strand
AAAAAAATTAAGATTTGTTTCTCTGTTTAGCAATTTGAGTAATAATATAAGTATCCTTTAGATTGTAGGTATATTTTGATTATAGAAGCCTACTGTTCGAACAATAATGTAACTTTTTTCGGTTTTTATGTTCAGTCACCTTCACAGATGTATTACGGCATTTATTTTCTTTATGATGTGAAATGATATGAAGGCTATAGCGCTCAAATTTAGGTACATCCAGTTTCAAATTATCTAAATTTTTAAAAATTATTTTGACATTGAAACAAATTTGAAATTAATTATTTTTATTCTGTTTCATCTTTTCTTTCTACTACCCGGAACGTCTACTAGCTTACAACAAATTGCCTGAAACTCTTATTGAAACTAAAACAAACCCCAGTGGGGTTGAAGAACTTCAACATTCCTACTCCCCTCACAAATGCACTATGCCTTCATTCCCACGTGCTCACTTTGAAATCAATTTTTAAAGCTATTCCGACATTGTCCGAGGAAAGGAGACCGATTATTGACGGTTTCGGTGGCAAAGGCATAAAAGGGTTCGGTAGGGGGTCACCCAAGTCAAACCGTTGACACGGATTCTTTGTCTGGAAGGAAACTGGCATGAAATTGGCGTCTTCAGATAGGAACAGAAGTTGGCGACGGCAAACCCCCTGTGGACCCACAAAGGGCGAACCACCATCGTAAAACTCCCACCAGGGGTTCAGTGTCGACCTATTCTTCGGTTGACCACAAACGCTAATCACTACAACACCCCCCGATTAACGAGGACCCGGGGAACGTGGGAAAACCGCACCCCTTCCCCCCAGTCAATTCGCGGAATGCCAAGAAATGGAATTTTCCGTATTTTTAGATGGACAAGAAAAAAAAATGGGGGGAAGGTGTATTCTGTAACCATAATCACAAGGGAGATTAATGAAAGGGAAAAAAGGGTTGGGCTTCTAATTCGCTTAATGAAAGCCCCCTCCGCTCTCCATTTTCTTGGGGCGCAAAAACAGGGAAATGCAATTAAAGGAATGAGAGAGTGTCACATTTTCGAATGGAAACAGAACGCATGTGGGTTTTTATTTCGGCACGTCTCTCATTACCGTTGCCACCTGAGCGTGCCGTCGTTATGCAGCCCCCCCCCATAATTGCCTTCTGATAATCCATCTTTTTCCGCGCCTAATGGATTCTTTAAATATTTGCCCACCTTTTTTGGTTGGGCTGCGTCTTCATTCGCCGGGATTAGCTTAATTGGTCCCAGATCGCTCGGCCCGCTATTTTCTGCCCTCAGAATAACCCTTTCTTGAAAAAGGGTAGCGACAATCGAACATTATAATAAGGGGGGGAGCATAATGATTAGTTTTTCCTCCACACCCATAGGAAGGTAGAAAGAGAATGGAAACTATGAGTAAAGTGGAAAATGATTTCTGTGTGAAACAAAATGGTGTTGTTCCAACTTTCATTAGCCTGTTCTTCCCAGTTTCTTTACGCTTAAATCCTCCACAGGTGTTAATTAAATTACTGTCACCTTTATAAAATTTAATGGAAATGAATCACATTTTTTGGTCTGTGTCATTAAGAGAGCACATCAGAAAATGAACACACATTAGAAAATGCCGGTTTAAACCTTATCCTAATTCTATTCATTCAAAATTACTAGGCATTAACGTTAAATTTATCATTTAACTTTCATTTTATTGACTTAACAGTAACTGCTAAATTTGAACCAGGAAGCTTTTAGAATTTCCTACATCTAGATTCTTTAATTTCGTTTTACACTTTTTCTTTGAAAATAAATAAACAATTCCAAACTTTAAATATTTTTAACGTATATTTCATTAAAATATTTATTTGTGAATTTGAATATACAAAAATATTACTTTCTCTGCATACAAAAAAAGAGTCAGCCACTATTTTATGAAGCATGTTATATCAGACTTATTTCGAATATTGAAATGATATCTCAAAATTTATTCACATTAAATGTAATGATCTAGGCACTTACATTTTCTTGCGCTCAAAAATTAGCACCAGTGTCTTGATTTTAGAACATTTATATTTCGATTTTGGAATAATAAGAATCTTTATTGCAAATAAATATTATCTACGTAATATCTATAGTGTTATAAATAGATGTATTCTGTGGGATATAAAAATCACTGGAATTGAATTTTCACTTTAATACTATTTTTTTGCATCAGATTAAAAATTTTTTTATTGATATTAAAAATTTATATAGTAAGTGAAACGGAAATTTATGTACAATTTTCATTTTCATTTTTTTAATACAACAATTTTTTTTCTGTTACAATAAGATTTTAAATAGATTGGACTGATATATTTCTTAATAGTTGCCGAAATCTAATAAAAGGGTAAATGTAAACATCTAAAATATAAATATCAAAATTTAATGGAATAACAGAAAAAAAATCAAAACCGCAAGTCTCTTACCATCTTTTTCTTTGATGAAGAAAACGTGAATCGTTGTTCTGATCGAAATAAAGTATAAATCTGCTCTAAATTATTCCTTTTTTATCAATTGCATTGTTTGAGACTCGCGCGAGAGAAACAAATCGGGCCTGCTTTCGGAAAGATCGAGCGCTCACCGAATTTGATTAATGAACGCGTTCACGACGAGCAATCTGTTTCTTATTGAAGTAGACTGCTCTCTGAATGAAATTGTAAGAAGCGGGGAAAAAAACTATCCTTCTTTTTATATAGATCAGTTGTTTCTTGCTTTAACAACACAGATAAAAAAAAATTAAAAGAGAAAGGTATAAATTGAACGAGGGGGGGGGGTGAAATAATAAAAAAAGCACAAACGGATTAAAGCATTTCTTTCTCCGTTTTAGACACGGCACCTGTTTTAAATGAATCTTTGTATGTACGGATTCGAACGAAAGAAGTAGCAATGAACGAATGATTCAAATGGAACAATTAAAATGCCGATGCTCGAATTGCAGCCTCTTTTTTGAAAAACGAAACTTTTCCTGCTCTTGTATTTTATGAAAATACATTCTCTAATAGTAGGGTCACGTGAGATATTTTTTGGCTATTTTATTCTGAGTGTAATTTTCTCATCTTGAACCCATTGAATTAAATAGATGTCATTTGGAACAGAGTGGATCTTTTTTTTAAACATATTAATGTGACCATCTGACTCTCAAATAATAAATGTGGAAATTGTCCCTTTTCTTTCCCAGAATTCATCTGTTGATTAATATCAGGGAATTCAATTAATTGGATATCATCTGACTTTCAAAATCTTGCTCTGTGCTATAATAACATGTCTTTTTCTACAAGAATTTCATAAAACACTTATTAAGATTAAAACTATATGAAGTATTTGATATATTTCATTTAACCTGAATTTAAGGTAATTACAGATTGTGCGCATCTCTTTTTGAAACTTAAAAAGAAACGGTTGCATTTTTGCTTGTGTTAACAATAAAATTATTGAGGTTGCTAAGTTAATTGAATTTTATGTAAGGCAATTTCTAGTCTGCCACATCAGTCATCGATGATTGGCACTAAACTTTCTGTATGAGGCACAACAATCATTGTGGACTGATGTTAAATCTTTTGTAACACAACGGCAGTCACCAGTGGTTGACAATATAAAATACGAAATGAAACAAAAACAAAAATTGCATTACATTAATAAACGCACTTAAATATTTCTTATTAAAATATATCAATGGGTTTTATTAAAATATGGTAAGCATCTTGTGTCTAAGACAAGTCTAAACATCGAGAACATCAGAGGAGATCGTGGGACAAATAGAAAGAAAAGTGATATCGACTTGATGTTTAGCGTATTAAGTAAAATACTGCTGAATATACATTATTCAAAGGATAAACTCCGGCAGTAATTAGCTAGAAGACGTATCGAATTGAACTGATAGTTCATAAGCGGTAATTGTCCATTAAAGATTGGAAACAATTTAACTAACATGATTTATTTTATTTATTACGTGATACATTGTAGAGTAACGATATAGAGAAAGACTGCGATTTGTATCAAAGTAAAAATCCTAATAAAACAATATCTCTGTATCTCAACTACTCAATCTCTCTGTAATCTCAAATATTGTCAATTATTATGCAGCAATTGCACATTTAGTTTCCTAGTTACACAGAATTTACACTTAAACCTACCTGGTGGTTGTGAATTAATTTCATATCGTCAATAAATAAATAAATAAAGTTATATAAAAGCTACAACTACGTAATAAATCGTCTATTTTTTTAACATTTTTCTCTCTCTGCCTCAAAAGGATTCGATGTGATCGGTAGTAAATCCTGCAGGACGTTATTCGAAAATCCACTTCCTTTATTAAACGATCAGCGGCGGAAGAAAAACGCGGGAAACGTGCTGAGAGTAGTAAATGTGGTTTCCGATGCGCCTTTGCTTCTCTACGACTTGATGTATCTCGATGCGCAAATCGATGTGTTTCGGCGTTCTGTTTCCTTTCTGGACATAAACTCGCATAAATCTAAAAAAAAAAAAAAAGGACGGGTTTAATTCAGTCTCATTTTATTTATTTTTTATTCTTATTTTTTCTTTCATTGCTATTCTTATGAACAGAAATTTCCAGGTCTAAATTACGATCTGAGATTTATGAATGAATTTGCATGAATGTAGTCCCCCCCTAAAAAGGGTTATGACGTGTGTGTAGCTAAGTCGTACTCTTGGCCCTAGATGGCGCTACTTGTAAGAGACGCCTTTCTTAGCCTTAAAATCTGCTGATCGTATCAGAAGAGGCTTGTCCAGGCAAGTGCCATTAGTCACAACACACAACATATAAAGAGAGATACATCTGAACATAAAACGTTTTGCAGATTTAAACACAAGAACTAGAAATTTCCTAGAGAACTCCTTTTATTTCACTGGCGTGGCGTGAAATAGTGACATGCATGCTATTAACCTTTGAATTATGATTTCAGCCTTTTCACTGAAAATGCCATGTAAATCTTGGCGCATAATCTCGGCTTTGGCGATTAATAAGGCTTTTGTATTTTAAAGACATTTTTCCAAACCAATGAAACAAAAATTTGATACGAAACTACTCTAGTTACAAAAGCATATGCCGAATTTGTAATATTTAAGTCTTTGCATTTTTTATTTATCACATTTGAATGCTTTTGAAAGCATAAAACTGTCAGACGCTCAATCTTTTGTTGTCTTTGGCTCAAAATTTGAATAGATGTCTATAGTGTAGATAATAAATTGGCGTACCGAATTTTAAACGTTTATCACCCTTCTTTTACTAATTATTATTTACAATTTGATCAGTCGGACATATAGACTCCCTTAGAATAGATTGTAGGTAAAGTTTTATAGAAATCTGCAAATTTTGGAGCAAATACAGTATATCAAATGTCCTCCGTCAAGGTCAAAACTTTTTTTAAAAAAAAAATATCTTTGTTATAGATAAACAGAAAGGCAAGCATACATGTTGCCAATAATATATTCATAACTCAGAAAGATCTAAAATGGAGGTAGGTCAAACCTTGAGTTCTAATTTTGGGACGATTTCAACGATAAATATATACTTAGCATATGAGAAAGTAAAAATGGATTGATAGTTTTCCTTTAGACAAAATAGGGATAAATTTTTTTTCGATCAATTCTTTTAGAACCCAAGTATTTTAAAATTCTCGGCATCTTTGATTCCATTGTATAGTAATTACAGTAATGACAGATTCATGGTCTTGAAACACTTGTTGCTAAGCAACTTTTTGTAGCAAATTCTAGATTCAAATAACGAATACAGTATTGGGTTCATTGTGACTTTGCAATTAATCCAGAACCTTAAATAGGACTGGAAAAATAGAAGAAAGAAAATCCTCATCCCTTTTAATGAGCAAAAGGAAATTGGCTGATTTCAAAATTTCGATCCGGTGATTATAACCTATAGAAGTCCTGGGTCATTCATTCCGGGTTTAAGAATGTCTAGAGAACAACAATCTTTCGATATTGAATTATGAGTTATATAAGTAGTGACTGGAAAAATGCCAGATTTTCACCGAGAGATGGCGCTGCGAGAAATACAATTATTAATCCATGAAATTATTTAATTCGTAATAAAATTATAGTTTTTGTATTTTAATGGCATGGTTGGTATATGTACTTTATACGGTTTAGGTTTTAAATTGTACAATTGTTGACAGTTCTATGAAATTGGCCAGTGGCGTAATTGGGTGTATACACTGTCACGTAATGTATATACACTATCAGTCTCGTCGATATTATGTAGCTCAAAGATGGTAGAGAAATCGACCGCATTTTATGTTTGATAAATGTGTTTGCAGAGTATCTGCTTGAAGAGGTTAAGATTGGAGTAGCCAAATCGCATGACTTGTAAATGGCACGGTTCTGTGTCACTTGCGCTAAGTCTCATTAGCGCTAACTCATTAGAGTGTGTCATTTGCGCTCAAGCCTTAAAAAGGGTACCACATTATAACTTTTATCCTTATATTTAAAATTTGGCGATTTTACAATGTGCGCCAAAAGGTAATCCATCACTGTCGAAGTGAGAATGATGCTCCATATCTCTAATCTCTCTCTCCATATCTCTCCGTGGGAAAAATGCTAATGGCCGTTAACACGTTTAAAACGATTGATAAAGGTAATAAATAGAATGACCGAAAAAAATTATTTTGAAGGAACATGTTCATAATTTTCCTACACTGAAGACATTTATAAAAATTATAATTTTGACGCATATAATACAAATTTAATCTATTAAAGTGAATAATAATTTTTTATTTTAGGAGGATTTAATCTTCTATGTATTAAATTTTAATTCTATTTAACAAAATGAAAAAAATACCTAATTTTTTTTAATTTTAATGAATATTAATAACATTTAATTCTTTCAATATGTATGTATCCTTGTATGTATATATAATCTAATAACGGATACTGTATTTTTTTACGTTAAAGCTGTTCAAATAAGATATCTTTTTTTTCTTCAAAATATTAAGCGCTTCGGCTAAAATAAATTATAAGAATAATATTTAAAATTTCAAAAAGCAGCTGCTAGTTAATTCTCAGGGGGAAAAAACATATTTTCAAATCGAAAGTGTTGATAATTACTGAAATTCCTTCAAAACTGAATTACATTACTTCATCTCCAAGCTCATTTACTGTCAGATTTAACTATACATAATCTAATGTACCACAAACGAGAACTAAATACAGCATCTAAACGTACTACATTAAAACGCTTCGTTCTCAGATACAACATCATGTGCTAAAGTTCTATTCGCAGGTAATAAAGTAGTAAATTTCTGTCTAATTTTCTTAAATGCGCTACCAGTGACTAAATACCAATTTTCCATTATTATATATCCAAGCATGAAAGAAAGCTAGAAATGAAATATGTTACTTTGTATTTTATTCGTTCTTTTTTTCGTCCTGAATTTCTTGTTAAAGGAATAGATTCTTGTAAAGTGAACCTTTATTGTGACCGAAATTGAAATTACAATAATAAATGCTTAAATATTAAGACGTGAGATAATACTAATTTCATAACTGTGTCAGTAAGGTTTCTGAAGTTACCTTTTTTTCTAAAAAGCATTACATCGTTGCACTTAGGAATAAGTTTTTTTTTTCTTTTTTATATGCTGCATCCAGACATACTTCCAATTACAAAATTTCATTAAATAAGGTAGGCAATTGAACAAAAACTGCAAAAAAAAAAAAAGAAATTTTATATATTTATCATAATTTCAAGTGTGATTTAGTATAATTTTTCTTTTATTTTCAGTTATACATACAAAGTTTCACACTTCTATCCAGAAAATTTGCAGAAATGCTTAGTTTTAAATTTAGAAGCATTGGTCATAGTTTTTATTTTATATATATATATATAAGAGAGAATGGAGAGAGAGGATGATAATGATTTATTTTGTATGCAATAGTAATGCTTCCCTCGTTTTAGAATACAATAACGTTTTTAATTCCCAACATTTTAATAGGCTTAGTGGTTGAAATTAGTAGGATCCTTACTTCAAACAGACAGAACTAATGAACTAAATTTGATATATCTATAGCTTTTAGGGACAATTTTTAAAAGATTTTTTTAAATTATTTTTTATTACATCACAATCAGCGTGGATATTAAGGTATTGTTCTATAATAATATAAATTATAGCTTCGCATAATATAATATTCAAACAAATTAAGTAGTTCTAAGGAAAGGCTAAAAATGTAATCATTATGTTATTTTCATTTTTAAAAATTTCAAATATTGAAGATAATTTGGACATATGCTTGCCTTACATTTATATGAGGGAAAACAAACTTTGTTTCATTTTCCGTTGAAGGCAATTTTATTTAAATTACGTAAATTGTTAAATTTATTTGTTGGTCTCTATGTAAGGAATATTTTCCCCAACTGAAATATTTGATTATTTTAAAAAGGATTTTTTTAAAGCATAACTATTGTTTAAATTTATAATTTAGAAAAAAATATATATTATAATTTTATGCTGAATAATTTAGAATCTTTGAAGTATAATATCTGTTAAATATGACAGTAAATAAGAGTTAATAATAAGTATTAAGGAAATGCGTTTGCTTTTAGTTTCATCATCATCTTTTATCATAATCTTTAAGATAATTAGATAAAATTATGCAAATAGTTTATTTTAAAAACTGAATTATTCGAATATATAACACAAGTCAAATAAATTATTTGAATTCAACAGCTGTTGAAATACACAAAACATTCTCTGTCACACTGCAACTTAAATACAATTTTAATCAATGATGGTAAGTTAAAAGATTAATATATGCAAAAATATAAGAATGAATAACCAATGCATGAAAAAATACACATATTACCTAAAAACATTTTATTTCTTCAAAATTATACTTGCTTAGTTTTTTAAATTCCCTTTTATTACTACAAATTATTTTTTAATTAGTATTGAATTATTTTTCAATTATTATTACTATTATTTATAAATTATTAATTTTTTGAAATAAAATTCCATTATTCATTGTATTAAAAAATTTACAACAATTTTGTTATATAAACAAAAGTAACAAGGCAGCTCTTTAAGTCTTTGACAAAAGAATATTTTCCTACTGTTCGGTTTATTTGATAATCTAGATTTATATATTTTTTCGCTCTCCGTTTCCCCTCTAAATTTAATCTAACCCCTAATCTAAAATAAACTTTCAAAAATGCTTTTACTGTTTTTAAAGAACATTTATTAGTGTTAACGTGAGAAAAAAAGGCGAATATTTCGAAGATAAGCACCCTTAATTATCTCACTTAATCTTATCAATGCGAGAAATGTGGATTCTCCACAGCCCCTCTAGATGCACGCCAAGTTTTCCAGCCAAAGGGGATTAAATCCCAGTAAACCTACCATGTGATCGCAAATAACACCCTCTAATGAGTTAGCGCTAATGAGAATGAGTGCAAGTGACACAATCCCAATGGCACAGCCCACTTCTCTCTCCATTAGTCCAAATTTTATCTGTACCTTGTAGATAGTAAACATTGTCCTTTTAAGCTTTTGCTACTTTTTAATAAATTTTCATTAGTTTTATTGTTTTTTGAAACCCTCAAGTCGGATTCAAATTGTATAATTATTTTCTTTTCTAAAGGTTTGTTATTGTTCAAAGATTTTTTTAAAAAATGGTTTAATTGTCTTGAAATGCAATTTTTTTTTTGTCAGTTCAAGCATCGGAATGGGAAAAATTAACAAAAAATATAACTCATTTGAAGGAATTTTCTAATTACATACATATTTTTTAAAAAAATCTGTTTGTATTTTAGATGAATAGATAAATAGCATTAAAAATTCAGCATTCATTTTTCCCTTTATTCTTCCCTAAATATGCAGGGAAAAAAAATAATCGCATACCAGTTAGGATTGTTACTTTTATAAAAATTTTGCATTCAAAGTCTTGATAACAATTTTGGATTTGGTAAAAGATTATCTCATATTAAGAACAAATATTCAGTTTTTAATTGAGGTTCATAATGAAATTTGTCGAATAATAATCAAATTCCGATTCATTTTGTGTATCGTTATGTTAAATATCTTTCAACAGCCATCTCTTTTTATTAATTCTTTTATAGCTGCATTTAACGATCATCTAATTTGAAGAGAATATTAATTATATAAAATAGCAACTGAATATTTTAGACGTAGCTTAGTTCTAATTTCTTACTCATTTACGATTTTTTGTCTTCAAATTTCGATAGCCATCCAACTCCCGTTGTCTTAAAAAATTTTATATTGTGCTGCTATATATATGCGTATTTTTGTTGTCATTTCAGCTTAAATTTGAATTTTAAACAAGAAATGATTAAATTTCAATCCAACCAATTGCATGCTTGTTAAAACAAAATAAATTCGTAAGAAATATAAGGATGGAAAGAAGAATCATTCAATTATGAAATTTTTTGCATACTAAAGAGTATATTTCATGATATATGTGATATACCAGACGGTTATTAAATAAAATTTTCTCAGTTTAAATTTTTAAAAATCACTGTGCCATGTATGCCAAATTAAAAGTGAAATAGTCTAAATATATTTCGAAATTATCAATAAAAAAATTCATAATGGCTGAATTCTGATATTTAGCCTTAGCTGTAATTGTCATAATAATCAACAATTTTATTAAAACTTTTTTTTGACATAAAGAAAACGTCTTCAGTATAGGAAAATAAATCAAATAAGAAAAAATTACAGTCCCTGGCCAAATTATTAGACGCACTGTAAAATTTCATGTAAAATAATATTTACCGAGTGATATTGTCCGGTTTTATTGTTTACACTTGATTGGATTTTTATTTTTGTATTATACACTTATTTTGGGATTAATTTAACACAAATTAAACAACATTAATATAGAAAAACATCTATTTATTATGTTTTGAAGAAAAATTAAACGAAAATAATTAAAAGTTAATATTTTGTTGAGCCACCTTTAGCCGCTATCAAAGCTTTAATTCTGCGCGGCATGCTATCAATACAAGACTGTACTGTCTCCTGCATTTGAGGATGATGATTCCACACATGAATAATCTTTTCTAAGAGTTGCGTTTTGTTGGTGATAACTTCTTTAGCCACTTCTCTTTTCATCAGCTCCCACACATTTTCAATCGGGTTCATGTCGGGGCTATTACCAGGCCAATCCAACAGAGGGATATTTTGTTCTGCCAAAAAAGCTTTAACAGACCGAGCTGTATGGCAGGGAGCTCCATCTTGCATGAAAATAAAGGGTTCCCCATTTGGAAACCATTCTCCGAGTTGCGGAATCAATCGATTTTGTAAGATTTCTTTGTATTGGTCTTGCCTCATCAAACCTTTTACCACGTACAGACGACCAGTGCCCTTGCCGCTGATGACTGACCAAATCATCACTTTTGTAGGATGTTTTACAGTTGGAGCAACACAGTCAGGATGAAACTTTTCTCCATGACGACGACGCACATACTGAGCTTTATTCTGCAAAATATCGAATGTGCTTTAGTCACTAAAACAGACCTGTTAAAAATAGAAAAATAAAAAGAACTTCTGTGATTTTATCTTATTTTACTAAAAATGATAATAAACTTATCAACTGTGACGAAAAAAAAATATCTTACCTATCTCCAGAAGTCCACATCTTTGTCTCGCCATTGTTTGGCCCACTTCAGGCGCTTTGCTTTCATTGCAGCTGTTAACTTGGGCTTCCTAGCAGGGCGACAGGCCTTTAAATCTAATTCTTTTAACTTTCTTCGAACAGTGCGCTCAGAAACATTCACGTTAGCATCTTGAAGTTGTGATTTTAATATTTTTGTGGTAGCAAATCTGTTCTCTAAACAAATTTTCTTCAAACATCTCTCTGACCTTGGAGTGAAAATTGGTTTTCTACCGCATTTTCTCTTTCGTTTCGGGCTCAATTCCTCTCCTGACTCAATTTTCTTCTTTATGCGTCGTACACTAGCTTCTGAAACCTTTAATCTTCGTGATATTTCACGATTTGTAAATGTTTTCGCATTCACAAGGGCCTTCACTTCAGCTTTTTTACGAGGTGAGAGATCGCCTTTTCTACCCATATTAAAAAAAATCCAATTGTATTTTCAAACACTGCACACAAAATAAACTAATAATTAAGCAATATAAAACTGTTTAATAAACAATCACAGTGTATAGAGCGAACGAAACGAGTCCGTACCTGACGCAATCCCGATAGTGACTGATTCACGTTTGTACTTGTTTACGTTCATGGGTCAATGGTTTTACACAGTGTTGCCCTATATTAAAAAGAAATACTAATTGGTAACTTACAACAAATCTTTCTAACAAAAATCGATTATATAGTATTTTAAATATACAATTTCCGCGTAAAATCTTGAAAGAAACTTAATTATTCAAAAAAAAAATACGGTGCGTCTAATAATTTGGCCAGGGACTGTATATATCAGGAGCAATAATGTAAAAGATTTGGGATTCATTTCTGCTACTGATAATGATAAACGTGAGTAGGTTATATTAATGTTGGCATTTTTAAAGCTATATCTTAATCTTAAACAATCAAACTTGATACATATATACTTCTGATGAAGAAAAAATGCACCTCGGAGTATTTAAAAAAAATAATTAGAATTTTAATTAAGTGAAATTTTAGTTTTTCTGCTTTAATTTTTGAAATTATTTTAACGTAAAAAAGTTAAATATATATTACCTTAAAATTTAAAAAATTGTCTTTTCAATGCTAACATTTCTTTAATACATAATTTTTTGCTATTTTTAATCAATTTCTTAAAAAATTTCATTTTTAAAGTGATTTTATTTTTTAAATGAATCTGATTTTTTTATTATTATTATTGCTTCTGATATTTCATTCTGATCATTTTTCATTTTTGATGATAAAAATATGGTTTCATTTTCAGTAATGAACGTTTTCTATTTACATTTTGCTTTTAACATGCAATAATATGTACTTAATGAAATTCTTTGACTCAAGGTTTAAATTAACTAGTAAGCAATGATGAAAGATTTAAAATTGTACCTAGTTTTAAATACTGCTATATTTTAATGCAATATAATTGAAAATATATAAAAATATATAATTTTTATCGTTTAAAAATTTATCTCGTTTTATTACTCTGAATTCTTTGTTGAATTATAATTTTTTATTGAACAATTCTCTTAATGAATTCACAAATTACGATAAGTATTCTGTTGTATACAAAGACACACACACAAAAAAAGCAACCAACTCTGAGTATTGTGCTTCTTTTTGTTCGCATATTTTAAATTGATATACCCAAGATTGCTTGGGTCCAAAAATTTTTTCATATGTAGCATTTTTAATGTAAGAAATACTTTCGTATATAACGATAAGTAAAGTTCTTCCATTATTTAAAGTCTTCACCTCTTAGTTTTAATTGAAATTAGAATATCTATCGAACTATACGGTTTTTAAAAACCACTGATAAGTTAATTTCATTAGTGTTAATATTTGTCCCATTAATGCTTCAAACTTTATCCACAAATACTGATATATAAAAAAGGTTGTTTATATTTATGCTTAAATTTATTATATTATTAATAATAATAATTATTATAAATAATAATAATTAATAAGTTATATCACTACTTCAAGACCAATAAAAGCAATGACAACAATCAATTGTAAACAAAGCGCCTCGTTGAACGTTGTTACGCCTCGATAGAACAATGTTTTTAATATTAAGCTGAAATTCAGACTCTCCCATCAAAACATTCAATTCAGTATTTTTACCAATGCAAAAAGTTTGTCTAAGAAAAACAAGTGAATAAAATGCTCTCCTTGGATATAAACCCTGAAGTCAAGTTCTTACTTGAATTTTCAAAATTGCATAATTTATATTTTTTAAAAAATTTGCTCAAGCACTGATTTGTAATAATCATATCTGATTAATCCGATCTGAACGGAGACACTCAAAAAAGTCTGAATGACTCAACAGCAGCAGAATAGGGAACCTCGACTGCATAGACCGGAACTATTGTTTGATCACCGGCCACGTTAAAGCTCTTCCCTTAAGCCGGGTTCCAACAACTCGTGATTCTTCAGATGCGGCACGCGTTCCCTCCCCTTAGCACCCTTTTACAGTTTCCTGGGGTTCTTCGATGCCTGTTCCAATTTACTGACAAATTGTCGATAAACTGAGCAAACATCAAAGCTTCCCAGAAAACCACAAAAGAGGGAAAACAGGGGAAAGCGTGCTTCGTCTGCAGACGGAACGCCGCTTAGGAGGCACATTCTGTCATCAGTGAAGGGTATTCCCCTCACACCGTATTTGTATCCACCGGCCAACAAGAACCAACCACTATATTAGATAATTCTCCTTCTAAAATCCCCTGGAGATACAGTTTCAGGTCAGTCTATGCTTTGTTGTCTTACCAAATAATTAGGTTGAATTTAAAAACTGTACTTCACATTAACAGCCTAATAAAATTAATAATTGGAGTGACACCAGATGCTCTCTAAAGACGGCTAGTAATTTTTATGAGAATGCAAAATAAATAGCTAGGTAAATTAATATTCTTGTCTGGTGTAGAATATATTGCATTGAAAAAGTCTCAATTGTTTCACATCATTCGCCTGGCTACATTAATAGAGTGTCGGTTGGTAATAAACGTATTTAGCGATTCAAAAAAATAAAAGTAGTCCTCATATCAAGCATAAAAAATATTTAGATGATTAGCATAAAATTTCACATTATTGAGGAACATAATATTACTCTACGCTTTCTAGAAATAAAATACGCAAACTGATATAAAATAGCTAAAGGCTCAGATTGGTCAACTGTCCAATCAGCCCAAACTCGGAACTAATAAAACTGCAGCCGATCATCTTCGCTCGGATACAAAGCGACGGGAGGAACCTCGTTATGAGGGAAAGGAACTGTTTCTAAAAATAATTCTTCTCTGTCAGATGAAATTATAAAGCTAAAGTGGGGTGATTTATTTATCGGCGCCACTGATTTGTAGATTTTTGAGTCAATAATGAATCTCGAATCCATTATGCATGGATTCCATTTCATGGTTTCGAGCCGAAAGGGGTATGCTCTGATGGATCCATCATTTCCGCTGATGGATTGGCCGCTATTTGGGATGCCAATTAGGAAATGAAGCTTTAATATCTGTAGGTGGGATACATAAATTTCGTAAATGATTTGCCAAAAGTAGTCGGTTGAAAATGCAATTTCATGTCTGCGATAGAAAAAATATTGCTTTACACTTTGAGATGCAATCTCGTCAAATTTGATCTGCGGACAAATCTATATGTTTTGCTATAAACGATGTTTTAATTCATGTTTTTGCAGTAAACACATTTTTGTAGTGTTAGGCGATGGAACAAAAACACAATACTCTTTTCTCCAGTACTCATCTGTTCTTGAAATCTGATCGCAAAATCGTTGAATAGTAAAGAATCAATCTGCTTGTTCTGACAAATATAACTTAAAAATGCTTTGAGCTGGATGGCTAAAATTTGGTAAGCGGTCTGAATGCAAAATTTATAGATTTCTATCAATTATATAGAAAAATCCCTTCAGATGGTCTATTTGTTAAAATATAAATTAAGACCAAATGAAGTTTGAAGAGATCTTGGTAGTTAAATAAAGGAAGAGATCTAGATAGGCGAAATTCGTTACACAGATTTAATATCTATAGTGTAGACACCTATCGAATTTTGAGCCAAATTCCGCAAGGGAATTGACGTGTTAGTTTATACTTTCAGAAACATGTAAACACGACTTTAAAAAAACGGAAAGATTTCTATATATCGAATTAGGTATGGAATTTTGTAACTACAATTGTATTTTGTAGTTCAAATTCTGGTTTCAATCATTTGGAAAAAGTGCGTCTAAATTATACATTCGAATTTCCTCTTACTATTGTAATTTAATACTTATGCCATGGATTAATCCCCCCCCCTCGAAAAAAAGCTCGCCAAGCAAAAAAAGGTTATTATTCCTTAACTCTTGCATCCCAACGTCTATGGGATGCCATCTTTATTCGAATGTGTCCGAGAAAGTTTTGAAAAGACCTCTCTAGCTATCATTTTAGAAGACAGACATACTTAATAAAATAGCAACATCCAAATGTTTCTTTTTCTGCTTTAAAACCTTTTTTTTATTATTATATTGATCAGCTGAATATTTAGGTTCATTTTTAAAGATATTTTAATAAAATATATTAATTTATTTTAATTTTAAATTTGTTTATCCTTGAGCTTATCAGTTTTCAGAAATATTTCTTCTTGGTGAAACTCTAAACTAAGAAGTTACCGCACCAAGTGACACTCTATATAATGTACGCCACTTACTAATCACAGATCGGTTGTTCGCCACTCGAACAGCTGGTGGTAATACTTTATTATCGTGTCAATCACACAAACATTCAACTGAATTAAGTCAATTTTCTTTCTCCTCTGAATTGCTCCGCAAACCACAAAATAAGAATAGTGTGACTCAATACATCCGACTGCCTTTGAACAATGCACACAGTGACTACAGAGCAGAAAACGACTTTTAGCACCCAGTCTTGTTGTGCCGCTGGAAGGAATGCAGTGTCGTCGTTGCTAAAGACGTTCCTCCCATGACACCCAGCCGAGTCTTTCTCTGGAGGGGGGAGTTGTCGGACACGACGGGTAAACAGCCTGCACCACAAAGGGGACACCCAAAAGGCCTGCACAAAGACCTTCGTGTGAGATCTTCCATGTGACAAAGACCTCAGGGACGCATCTGCCCATACAAAGGGTGTCTGCCGCACAATAGATCTGACTCTGAAAGAGATGCTCGTATTTAGTGCAGATGGCCGCATTCAGAAAGTCAACCCCTCACCTCTGTTTCACACAGTGCCACCAATCACAGCTGCCCCCCCCCTCAATCTCCTTCCTTGGGTGTTTGGGGAAGGAGAGGGGGAGAGGAGAGACAGAGCATTCTTCGGGCGATTTACGGCCGATAATCGGTGCGTTTACTTGCTTGTCTCATCCCCGCCAAATAGATAAGCGATATTATTGCCGCAAAAGGATTTCTCCGGTGGTCTCCCCGCTGCGGATAAAATATTATCTCGCAGACGGACATCTTTTGCTTTGTCCACAAATTTGACTCCCAGAGGTGAGTGCGACTTCTCAACCCCCTTCGGAAAGAGACACGAGACCTAAAATTTTGATCGCGGGCGGATTTTTTTTAAAGAAAGGATTTAGCGCATTTGTGGTGGCAGAATTGCCATTTGTTTATTGGCTCTTACTTTCTCATTTATAAAATTTACAAAGGAAAAATCAGAAAATTCGAAACCTCATTTGGCGAATTTGCACGCTTCAGTCCTCCTTGGATCCGAAATATTCATTTTTGGAATTAGATCTGTCTGTCTGTGTCTACGATTATTCAAAAACACTCTCAGATGGATAGATGAAATTTGGTACAAGATTTTTAAATTAAATTTGTAGATTTCCTTCAAATTTTGAAGGAAATCTATTTACAAGAAGTTTGTCTATGTTGCTATCCGAGTGCAGAGGAACACGAAAATTACAAAACATAATGATCTAGATAAATAAAATTCGTTACATAGATTTAGTACTTAATATTCTAAATTTTGTACCAAATACATCACGAAGGGACTGATTGTCTGTCGGGCACATGTATGTAAACGCAGTTAACTCAAAAACGTAATGATTTAAATAAATGAAATGGTAAGCGTTATAGTTACTAAAATTGCAATTCTTAGTCACATTTTGATTTCAATAAGGTAATAAAAAATGTCGAAGATGGATGCTAGATTCTTCTCATTATACTATGAAGCACGAAAAGCTCATGCGTGTGAGTTAGAAACAGTGAACACTTGATTACCGCCTTGCCTAAGATCCACAACTTTAAGTAGGAGGTTGGTAAAATATTTATCTTCGATTTTTTGAGTAATTTTATGCAAGATTACACTTGCTGACTTTGGCAGCATCTGTTAATATTCTCCTAGAGACATTTCAAAAATGCTGTATTTCATTTTTACGTCGCTTTCATGTAAAGCCATTAATTTTATTCCCTAGGTAATATGTTATATTTTGAATATTTCTTAAAAAATAGAAAATTTTGATGACATAGAGTTCAATTTATTTTAGGCATATGGAAACGGGGAAATTCTAAAAAGATCCCGAAATGTAACTCTGTTTGAGAAAAATTAGATCCGTGCATTAATCCTATTTTACATATACCATATAACTTCATCATTTGTTTAGCTACTGGTTCTTATTTTTAATTCTATTATTGAATTTGAGACATGGCGTAATTTTTCCCGTATTTTTATTTTCGAAATAGACATAAGACAATGCGTCAAGCGTGTTTTTTTTTTGTACCCCATATATATTCATATTCATTTTTATTATATTTTAGCATTTTGTACATTTTGAATTTCTTTTTCTTTGTATATTACTATTCTGTTTCAACATCCAGCTGGCTCGCAGGGCAGATTAGTTATATTTCAATTAAATAATTTTAAGCACTTTTATGCCCATGATTCCCTCAAAATAACTTTAATTTCTTCGAATTTAGTCACGTCAATTAAAACTTTTATTATATTTTTATTCTTACACACGTTCTGTTCATAAATATTTCTAATGGAAAGCAGACTCAAGGGAAAATTTCATTACAATTCTATTAAAGCTCAAGTTCTCTGTTCATCTATCTTCTAAATTTTACGTCGTTGGGACTTACATTTTTTATTCGTTTTGTAAAACTCCAAAGATATTAAACAGAATCCTTATTATTAAACTTTCAAAAAAGGGAAAAATCACGCAATAAAATATTTGATTAAAAATGAATACGGTTGGAATTTTAGGGCAGCAACGCACTCTATTTTTGAAAAATAAGTTAAAAAATAATATATTTTTTGTTTTAAATTGGGCAAAAAAAATATCGAAATACATTTGCGGTCTTAGACTAATCTAACAGGAAATTTGCTTCAACCGCTTATTAAGCTAGCAAATTTCCAAGGCGATTGGATCATTTTCGTTTCCAAGTAAATTAGAAAATATGAATGAGAAAAAAATAATAATAACGAATAAAACTTCGAACACAATGCTCCAATAAATTACCAGCATTAACTGAACTCACATTGGAAATAATACCGGCGTCCTGGCGTAGGTGTAGCGGGTTTTTCCCGTGATCTAGGCATCCCTGGTTCAAGTGCGGCTTTGGGCATAGTTCTTCATCTGTGATCTATCTGTGAGGCGTGTGAATGTGCTCCCGCATGTAAAAAGGGGTTGTGCAAGTGATGTGAAGTAGCTAAGATGTAATCTCGGACCTAGATGGTGCTACTGACGCAAGAGGCTCTCTATTGGCTAAAAATTGAGGATTTCGTCATCGGGCTTGTCTATGACACGTGCATTGGAAATAATGCGATATTTAGAATTATGCTTTCTATTAGCACATGGGAAAATCGAAAGAAAATCAATGCGTTGACATGTCATCAGCATTGTTGACCAATATGAAATTTTGGGGAAAAAGCGCCCCTACGTGATTTTTCTTACCGTATTATTGGACCACGGTGGTAAGGGGGTAAGGTTTCCAGAACCGGTGGATTTCTGGTACGAGACCCGATTTCACCAAAGAACTGTCGCATAAGTGGATCTAGTTCATGTTAAATCCTTCGGGGTCAAACGTCCTCCTGCTGGTGTGATGCGGAAGTTGAAAAGAGGCTCATGTGTCATTCTCGACATTTAACCGCAGTTCTATCTATCTATCTATATATATAATATAAAAGCACGAGAAGCAACGTGCCGCTTCATGAAGGATCCAGCGGCTATCAGGCTATTCCTTTCGCCAAACCAACCCGGCTGGCGCAAAGCTCCTTGCCAAACGTCGGCAACTTCGGTGCGTTTTCGTGGTGCTCGCCCGCTTGTAACACACTAAACTAATAAAAATCCAACAGGGAAAAAGAAAGTAAAATCTTAAAATTTGTTTAAATTATTTAAAATAAAAAAATTGAATTCATTTAGAGAGCATAAGTATGACAGAATTTTTCATGAAAAAACTTGCTAATTTGATAAGAGAAAATTGTATAAAATTTACATATGAATTTGATGCATTCTATTTCATCTAATTAAAAAATATCCTCCTCCCCCTTTTTTTCCAAAAAAGTAACTTTTCCTGGGTAGTCATAGATAATTAGTCAATAAACTCATATAGCAGGCACATATATTTCGTGGACACTCCTTTTCAATCTACACAAAAGTCTTTTGAAATTTTAGTCTCTTTTTTAGCTGAATATTTTTAGCTAAGTAATTGTAATTAAAGGTTATTGCATTTAAAAATTTGGACTTTTATAAATTATATTTAATTATTTTTATAGTTAAAAATCAGTTATATTATTTATTAAGTATTTGATACAAATTTTCTTTTTCTTACATATGGGCATCCTCCAATATCTATATAAAGCACTCGCAATCCCTTTCTTAGTCGACATAGATCTCACAAAATGTAGAAATTCCACTATATTTGATATGGAAATTTTAACTAATGTCATGAGTTACGGATTTTTTCTTCTTCCTGGAATCATATTTTTGAATATCATTTTTTTCCCTTTCTAAATCTTTTGGCTCTGTTGCTTTAAATTCGTGTGATGTATTTAATATTGGAGTAGCATGTCTTTCCAAAGTAAGATTATTGAAGTACTAACTGTATGTCTACATTAAAATATTGGCTTTAATTCTACCTTAAAACATTGTTTGAAGATAAAAGGCTATCTATGTTTTACAATATGTTATAAAAAATGCTTGTAGATCATATTAATCAAGAAAATATCACAAAACAAATCTTAAAATAAAAAAAGAAATGAATGATGGTAAAATGAGGAGATCGTCAACTTACTGGGATCATCTTGCATTTGTTGGAAATATTAATAGTTTTTGGTATCTTTAGCTGAAAGAAATAGATATATTTTCCCTTACTATTGTTTATTTATATCAGACCAAAATATCCCCCCTGCTAGTCAACGAGATCCTAAGTCTAGGGTTTAGAAAATTACGGCATGCTAAATACAAGAGCAAACTGACAAACAAAGAAATGGTAGCAATGACTCTAATGTACAAATTTTCAGTTTTCAACTGTATGGTAAGCTTGCAATTTGCGTAAGAGGTAAAATACAAATACTATGAACGTAAACTAAATCAATCTTTATCTTGCACAATTTGCCAATTTTCCCTGATCTTTCCTTTATTGAATATAGCTATATATTATTATAAAGATACTGATACTCTGATATCTTTTCTCACTCCAGAGACACTTTAAAATCAACTAGAACTGATTAATCCTTTGATCCGATGAAATAGTCCAGTTAAACCTAAGACCAATAAATGATAGTTTTGTATCCCCTACTGTAATGCTCTTTGCACTACTTAATTTGAAGAGGTGTGGCTGGAATTACAGATAACTGATGTGCTAGTCTTAGAAGGCATCATATGAACAGAATTTTAATGAGTGTTACACGTGTTTAATTTCTCGTACACAAAATATAGAGAAAGCCTTAAAATTGTCAAAAAATGTGAAATCTAAATTTTAACGAATCCGTTATTTTTAGGTCTACACGAGTTAAAAAAAATAAATGTTTGGAAATATCTATCAGTCTGTGACAAGATAGTTCAAAAACTCTTTGAGCTAAACAGATGAAATTTGGTATATAGTCTTTAGATTAAATTTTCATACTTCCGTCAGATTTTGAATAAAATCTATTCATAGAAACGTGTCTTTCTGTCTGTTCCATTGTAAGTTAACATGAATTATAAGTTAAAGTCCAAAACAATGAGAACAAGATGAATAAAACTCGGTATCCAGGTTTTACATGTACATTGTAGATATCAATTTTAATACAAATTTAATAAGAAGTTGTCCGTCTGCCGTTCTGTATTTACAGAGACATGAAAAAGAGACAACTTAAAAATGAAGTGAAATATACCAAATTTGGTATGCTAACTTCGTGGCTGCTGTTACAGTTCTGTGCTAATTTGCATCCTAATACTAATTCACTTTTATCAGGGAAAATACAATAACTTTTTGGGGAAAACCATTTCCACTGGTTGAAAAGGAATATGATGGGAAACATGAAGGAATGCATTGACTTTGCACTTGGAAAACAATTAATTAAAACCATTGTAAAATGGCGTTCCTACAACCTGTCCGCCTGCAGAGGAGGCACGCGCCCCCACCTTGACGCTCTCTTGGGATTTCTGGAGTGCTTAGATGTTTTTATAGTTTACCGATAATTTGTCGGTAAACTGGAACAAGTGTCAAAGAATCCCAGAAACGGTAAGAGAGAGTAAAGAGGGAAAAGTGTGTCCCTCCTAAATAATCACGAGTCATTGGAACATGGTTTAACTGAGATGAAACGCGGAGGTGAACTTTATTGTTTTAATTTCTAATTTCCAATCTCTGTTACACATTGTTCTGGGAGTATCGCATGTACTTTCTATACCACCAGCTTTGTTTTAATAGTTATTAAAACTGTTAGAACTCAAAACACTGTTTGAGTTCTATTCGTAGTATTCAAATAAGAGCTTAAACTGGCCTAATTAAAGAACGGCAAAACTATAAGGTCATAAAAACGCTTTATTCTTTAAATAGTGGTTTTTTCAACCTCTTCAGACGCTTCTTTTCATCCCCTCCCCCACATGAGCACGAGCGTCGCAGCAGGCTTCAGATCGGTCGCCCATGTAACAGAGAACATTCTATTTACATTTATGGATGCCGATGCGTGAGCTTCTCTTTTGAAAGAGAGTCCAAAATCCACGTCCCACGCTGGGAACGTGATTTACATGGAAGCCGGTAGTCTAGGCTCTACACATGCGGAAAAGTATTATTGAGTATTCCTGGAAGAAAAAAGAGCCGCATTCTCTTTAAATATCTGTGGTTCCTTTATCTTTGCCGCTGAATCCTTTTCTAAAAAAGTTCAGCAGCTCTAGTTTGGTCACCTAGATCCAATTTATTAAAAGTTTAGTAATGCTTTATTAGATTTATTAAAAAGGAATGCGCTTAGAGATGGTGGCTATCTTGTTGTAGGTGATACCCATCTGGCACTTCAAGTCCATTGACATCAATAATACATAACCTTAATATTTTCTTTGTGCATATATAATAGCAAGCATTCGGTGTAGCAGCCTTTTATTAAAACTAGTCGCCTTCCGTTGGAGATCAGACTGTTCGCTGAGATTACCGAATTTTTAAACAATTAGCATAGAATCGCTAAGTCTTAGGGATTATCCATTGTGCACCGATTTAGCATATTTTACATTTTATTAAATTTTATGTTCAACAATTATTAATTTTACACCTTATTTCTTCTGATTTAATGGAATGCCAGCCATCTCCAAAACAATTTTAACAATGTTTTGCTTTTCCATTAATAGCAAAAAATTGAATCATCTACATCTGCAAAAAAACATTCAATGAAGCTGATTGTACCAAGTGTATATGGAAAAAAAACATTCTATGAAGCTGATTATATCAAGTGCAGATGTAAAAAAAACATTCTATGAAGCTGATTATATCAAGTGCAGGCGTAAGAAAACATTCTATGAAGCTGATTATATCAAGTGCAGGCGTAAAAAAAC
>JAOUZG010045130.1:667286-677585 GCA_026289955.1 Argiope argentata | reverse complement strand
AGAGGGGGAGGGAGGGAATGAGTCGGGACATACCTGCGATCCGACGCATTATCTTGCTTTAAAGTCGGAACCAAGACTGTCTTGGAGATACTTTTGAGAATTGGTAGCATAGAATGAATGGAAAAAAAATTGTTATGACCAATGGGATTAATCGGTTATTATAAATAACAACCAAATGTAGCGTATATAATAACTGTTCAATGTGATTGATTAATATCTTATCTATTATTAATAATAATTGATTAATTAATCGGAGGTCGAAGAATTAAAGAATGAGTCGGGATATATCTGCCTGATAAGTGATCCGATTCATTATCTAGCTTAAAAGTTGGAACCCAGATACAGAGCTCCGTCTTGAAGATAGTTTCAGGAATTGGTAACACAGAATGAATGGTAAAAATTTTTGTGTTATGACCAATGTGATTAATCGGTTATTATTAATAACAGCCAAGATTAGCATAAATAATAATTGTTGTATGTGATAAATCAATGAATTACTTTTATTTATTATTCCCAACAAGAAACGATTAATTCACCAGAAACTGATAAAATAAAGAATGAGTCTGAACATTCCTGCGATCGGTAACATTATCTTGCTTCAAAATTGGAACCAAGACGAGAGTTCTGCGTGGAAGATAGTTTTGTGGATTGGTAGCACAGAATAAATAACAAAAATCTATGTAATGACCAATGCGATTAATCAGTTATTATTAATAGCAGTTGAAGTCAGCATAAATAATGGTTGCTCAGTGTGATATATATATTAATCACTTTTACCTATTATTACCAATATTAACAGATTAATTAAGCGGGGAACAATGAAGTAAAGAATAAGTCAGAATAAGCTTGTTATCTGACACATCATCTTGCTTAAAATCTGTAACGAAGACGCAGAGTTCAGTCTTAAATGTAGTATCGAGATTTGATAGAACAGAGTGAATGGAAAAATGTATTAATGTAATTAATCGGTTAATATTATTAGCAGCTGAGGTAATCATAAATGATAACTGTTCAATGTGATTGGTCGATTGATTACTGTTATTTGCTATTACCAATACTAACCACATATTATTAGCCGTAATAACTAGTTATTTCTTAATAACTAGTAGTACCTGCACGGCGTTGCCTGTGGCATAGCATCCAAGAAAAAAAAATTAGCTTTAAACTTAAGTTTAACTTCCACCCGACAGGACTTGGGCATGCTACGCAACAACAAACAAACAAACATAAAACAATATTTAGAAATTATCAAAAAATCTGCAAAACAATTTTTATACCCTACATTCAAAAAAAAAGTTAAATATATGATATGTCCGTAGAAAAACCACAGGTAGAAAACCACACGATCATTTCGCTCCTCAGGAGATTTATTCTGTCTCCGAAATTCAGTAGTAGTGCGATTTAAACAAATACGATTATTTCGCTCATCAAAAGACTCTCTTTCCCTAGGTGTGGACATTATTTCTCTGATATCTGCTAACAGAACGTTTCTTTCTTCTTCCGACCAAGGTTGTATTTCCTTCTTTGGGGACATAATAAATTTTGAATCGCTTTTTTAAAATCAGACGTAAACAAAGAAAGGCACCTCATATGCATATCATAGCTCATGCATTGCACATGCGCAAATAAGTGCAAAGCTGAAATAGCAGTTATAAAACTCCTTTTTTATTTTTATATGACCTTAATGTATTAACATTTTTCCCGATAAATGCTCTACAAAATGGTATAAATATCTCCAATATCCGTTATTCATTTCTCGAGTTTTTGTGGTTCAAGCATACAGACACTTTCAGGAGACTTTGTTATGCTTGTATAAATAAAGAGAAATGTAAGTATGTGTGTGGATGTTCCAGATGCCAGATCGTTTGATCTAGAAATTTAAAACTGCAACATATGCCCCTTGGAGGAAGGGAACGGTTGAAAGTCACAGCGGTATTTTAAAGAATTTCTATTAAAATTTTATTTGATCAAAAATTAAGGGAAATGTTAAAGAGGTTCCTCATTGCTGCAATATTTTTCCAAAAATATTATAAGGACGAAAATTATTCTAATATCATCTTAAAATTAAAAAAAAAATTCTTCTCAATGATGCCATTTTTTCCATTTAATTTTGTTTCTACCTTTAATCGGTTTTTATACAATAGTTCAAGAATATTTTACAACAATATTTTTTATTTGTTATAGTGTAATTCAAATCGTTTGAATTGTTGGGTTCCATAATTCTTCCTGGTTTTTGTTTCTATTGATAATAAAAATATGAAAATTCACTTAGAATAGATTTCAGTATGAAATAAGCTTTCATTAAAAAAGTAATGAAGATCTTAAATTGTCATATTTAGGTCTAAGGTGGGGGGCATCTCGTAATTTAGAGCTAGAAGCATTCATTATGGGGGTTGGTTCCCGCCAACTTTGTGGATGAACAAACAAGTTAGAGTTGGCTACCTCTCATCGATGACAAGACTTAATTACTTAGGGAAGGGTTGTGCCGCGGCCAGTGATAGCTCTTAGAATTCAACCACAGTTCCTGTCAGTGTTACTGTTTCGGCGGTCCAATCATTCAAGTTTTTTTGTGTACTTTCCGGCGGGTCGGACAAACCAGTTTATGGTTTTATTATATTAACAATCAAGGTTTAATATAGAGAGGAAATTAGGAAAATGAATAGCACAATTAAAATTATACGAGTTACATGTCTATCAAAATTTGAAATTTAAAAATAGTTCCCTGAGGTAGTCATTAGGGTATAATTATGTAAAATTAATATATAAACTTTTTAGTTGCCATTAATTCTGATGAACTAATTGGTTAATAAAAGTGCCTATAATTATATAAAACACTTACTGGACGCAAAGTTGGATCAAATTTGATCCCCAATTCGCAACGGTAAGCAAGCTTTGATTATTTACATGGATAAATCGGCAAACTTCGAGATTATTGTTTTTAGTTAATTAATTTGGACAAAAGAAGTTTACGTAAGGCATCATCGATTGCAAACAGAAATCGTCAAAAACAGGAGCAAATGAATCCAGTGATTTAGAAGAAGCAGATGGCAGTGGTCGGTGGTAAATGGGGTATAAGTGGATAGTTCCCGTTTTAGAGAGAGCCTTAGAGAGAAAAAGGAAGTCCATGCCATTAAGAAATATTTGATGTCAATAAATGGCATATAAATATATGCCAATAAGAAAAATACGATAAAAAGATTAAACCGTATCTCAGGGGCAGTTTACACTTGCACTGATTGTGGTTAGGGCCGAAAAATCTCATTATTCCACAGGTACCACTTTACCATGCCACTGGCATGAGATTCCTGTTGGAATTAACGGAATAGAATCTTTAAACATTTTTGCGTATAGGGAGAATTTACAGAATTAATGAAGCGAAACTGCTGAACTATGATGGTTTTTTTTTTTTTTTTGCCTTATGCTTTTATGAGAGGAAAAAAGGAAGAAATTCAAGTCAAAAACATTTGAATTGTCACGATATAAAATTAATTTTTAGCTATTAATATAATACAAATTTCCTATTATTAACAGAAACGTACCAATATATGACTTTCTGATTGAAATGTATTTTTCGTTACCATAAAATATTTAAAAATGAGTTGTAATATGTATCGGTATCAAAGGTGACAATAATGCAAAGGGTTTTATTTAAAGGCGGGAATGAAATATTTCTTGAAAATGAGGAGACCAGTGGGAAAGCCAAAAATTGCATAATAAGTTCTCAAATTTATAATCAATGCATTGGAATGCCTTTGATTAGTAAGTATTTTGATGCATCATTTTACTTAAGGAGCTGGAATGAAAGGAAATCCGAAAGATTTTTTTAAAGATACCTGGAAAGTTAAAAGAATAGAGGATTTGTAAAAACATAGAGATAATTTTCCATTTCATAAGTAATGAATTAACCCTACAAATTATAAGACGATATCTACTTAGAACTTGAAGAAGAAACTAAATAGGAATTTATAAATTGAAAATTGTAAGATTTGTATTAAAGATAATTTAATTATGAACTCTCATTCTCTCCCTTTTAAATTAGAAAGCGATAGTTTGGTAAAAAATTTGAATAGAAAAACTGTGTGGATTTAAGCAAATTAATTAAAAAATAGCATTATAGAATAACTGAGAAGTTGTAAGTTTATTGATCATTGCCATTTTTTCCCTCATAAAAATGTATACATAAATATGTTCGACATTTATGAAAGCAACACAACTGTCTTGCTTTTTACTATCTTTTGCTTTCTTGTCTAATTATACTATCTTATCACTACCTTTTTGATTTCCAAACACATTCAGTAATTTTAAAGCACAATTCTTTTAAGTATTTGTACAGCATTAATGTAAAACGATTGAATCTTGTTGTTTTGGCAAACTTCAAAAATAAATAAATAAAATAAAATAAGTTAAATCGGTCATGAAGAAATATCTGCGTGAGTGGTTGACTGGATGATCAGCCGTAAGCCCCTCCTCCCTCTACTTGAAAGTATAGCACTTATGAAATAACTGAAAGATGCCTAAATATCATTCATTACCCTGGCAAATAATCCGATGCCCTGCATCATTTAAAGCTTTAATCCGGTTTTGAAGGAAAAAACAAACTAACTAAAATTGGATCTTAAAACTTTTAAAATGGTACAGATGGGAATGAACGACGAAAATATTCAATGAAACATCGTTGCCAAACAACTATGATTAGTTAAAAAAAACTATCACCTCTTTTTTTGCGTGGGCAGACTAATGATGATGATGCCGTGTCTTGTGTCCACATTACACCGCGTGTCCCTTGGACAAATTAATCGTAAAATTAAAAGATAATGTTCTTTACTGAAGAAATGATGACTCTATCTTTTGAATGCCATTTATCATCATCATTATTTAAAATAAAGGCCTTTACCAAAGAATTTTCAAAATTTCATCTTGTATGATGTACCTCATAAAAAAAATTCTGATGATTTATGCTTCTCAATTGACCGAATGGAAAACTGGTCCTCTAATTATGAGAACGACTGTAAACTATATTATATCTTTTCTTCCTTAGAGATACTAAAGATGCTGAGATAAAAAATAGAAGACGTTAGAAGATGTAGTTTTGTCCAAAGAAAGTAAAAAATGAGGGTTTCAGCTATGTAAACTATGAAGGCTTAAATCCAATTTTAAATATTTGTTCAAAGTAAATGTATCAATAAAAACATACATTAAAGATATACATTGCGCTTGTCATCAGACAGATTTTTAAAACAAGGACATGGTGGTAACTAAGCGAATTGAATGAACTTTTTTTATAACTAAATATTGGATTCGATAATAGTATTAATACTAGTCGCCTTCGAGGCCAATTGTTAGTCTGCAATTCTTATATCTGAAACAATTAGCAAACTCAAAGTGTCAGTTATCTGATCTGAAAGACTGCAGCAATTACGGCACTTTTTTTAATCACATGAAAACTTATAAGCGCCTAGTTAAGTCATCAGTAGCCCTCCTGTTTTCAACCATTGTCCATTTCTGAAAATAAAAACTTTAAAAACAATATTTCACTCTATTTACTCTCTGGAGAAAGACCTTGAGGAAATCCGTTTTACATCTAAAAGCAAGTAATGTACCAATTTTGTCGATTTTTTTTTTGCATCAAATAAAAGCTCATAGATTCTTAGATGTATCAGCAGGTACTTTTTGCCACCATTTTCTAGAGATATTGAGAAATGAATTTAAAAAAGAGCCTCCGAACACAACTGAAACAATTTCGCTAATTTTCATTGCAATTTAATTTTGTCACTTTACAAGCTAATCTGTCGGAATGCGATCGAATAATAATAATATATCAATTTAAAATATTGTTTTCTTTTATTTTGACGATTTTTTCCATTAAAATTGATGACATGACAATATTATAGGTCGAAGCCGACTAGTATTTATGATTAATTTAGCGAGATTAATCACTTATAAAGCGATATATCTTATCTTATTCAAAATGTTATTATAGTTACAATAATATTAGTAAACTGAAGTATTTTTTAACTGAACTTGAAAAATAATGATAGAAACTTGTACTTGAGTGGCAAAATTCTAGGATTGGCACTGAGAATTTGCGTTATTTATCCAGTTTCTGAGATTAAGATGTCTGTGAAAGCTAGGTATCTATATCTCTTGAAAAGATGGGGGGGATTAGAGCTCCGATGGTGCTTCTATACGTCATGGACATTCATATGATGCAAACATGTTCAAAATTGGTTCAGTAATTATGGCTGGGCTACTCCGTCATGGGTATTCCCTGGGAGAATAAGCAGTCATATAGTATTTTTACAATTTGTCACAGAAGTGGAGGAGGAGGGGTGGCGATCCCCGATAGATATATTAATGGTCACGAGCTTTCAATTGAAAAAAAAATGACGATATCGGATTAGTGATTGGGACTGGGTGACTGTTCATTGACTTTCTTTACTATTTTGAATAAATAAATTGATCCAAATATTCAATCCTTCAAATATTAATCTAAAAAGTAAATTTAAACTTCATAACGCAAATCTCCGCCAAACAAGCCAAACCCTTCCATCATCTTCTGTTTCCTGTAACAAGCTACTCCACCCAAATATCCTGGGATGTGCTTCTGTCCATGTAGTTTTAATTCCCGACACTGACCATCGGTGTCAATCGATGAGCCTGTGCTTCGCGAATTATCTTAACAAAAAGCGTCTATTAAAGATTACGAAAAAATGAAAAAAGCGAGTGTGGAGAAATTGCGAGGCTGCTTTTAATACACTCATTTTGAGAGAGAAATGAAAAGACCGGGGAAGTGAACTGAAAGAAAAAAAGAAGGGAAGGGGGGGGGGGCTTCTCTTCGCTTCGGTCTTGGAGCGGGCGGCACTCTATTAACCGGTTATTTGTTTCATTTGTGCGCTCGCCTTAAAAGATATACATTATTGATTTTGCTTTTAATTTCCCTTTTCTCTCCGAAAACAATTAGCTTCCTCTTTTTCATCCGGGCGCCTGCCTCGCAATTAAATAGCCATAAGCGGACCCTTTTTTGAATCGGCCGCTGCTTTTTTCCGCAGCCAGCCTTCTGTTTTTTGGAATTCCCATCGCCTTCTTCTTCTGTTCGCCCCGAATTAGAAGTTTTCGGGCCGGTTTTGCAATTAATTACGCGAAGAAGCAAATGCCTATTTTTAATGCGGGCAACACTTCTTCACACGCAAACACAAAACCCATTTCTTCTTTTTTCGTCTCTTTCCCATTTCTTCTGGTTCGTCCTTTTTTTTTTACTTTGCTTTTTCTTCAGAAAGCGTCGTTTAAAAATTGACCGAAGCGTTCGTTAAAACACAAACAGCAGCAGCTGGCGTGACTTTAGGAGTAGAAATACAAAGAACTCTCATGCAGTAGCTTCTGTCGTGTATTTTAGGAAAAGAATTCAGTGGTGCACATTTGCATTCGTATTGGCGATTTCAGAGGAACTACTAAGCCAGATATCTAAGATGACTTTCACATGGGGACATATCAACACTGTAGTAAAAGTGCTAATATAGCATTGTAGTAGTAGTAGTAGTTCTGAAATATCAACAATGCAGTACTAGGGCGTATCAGTAGTCGTCTTGGATAACTGGTTCTTTTGAAGAGCTCTTTATTTGGAGATATTATTTTTAATTACTCTTAAATCATTCCGATATTGTTTCAAGTCTATCATATCGTCAAATTGCTAGATATTAAAGTTGTGTTATTCTAATTTTCCCACTGTTTATTATGCATATGCTCTGTTTATTATGCATATGCATTTCTATTGGAGACCCCTAGTATTGTATCACAGTGATATTCAAAACATAAATGTCTGGTTCTAAGGTTCACCGTATTGTCACTTCACATTTTTATTCATTTTGCAGCATGGCATTGACCAGAATCCTTCTTCTTTAACGTTCAACATTGGATGAAAATCACACGATGTCAATATTTGATGCAGCAATGAAATCTAGTTTGAATTTTAAGGCACCGAGGAAATCTACTGCTCGATATCAGGCATAATAACAATAATAATGTTAAGAATAGCCAAAATTCAGAAAAAAATGCATTCGACAAATTAAACTAAGTGTAATATTTATTTTTATACAATAATATTTTGGGAGTTTGCAGGGCACGACTTAGCCTAATTGAGGCCTGGGGCAAAAACTTCTTTGGGGACCCCCCCCGCTTCACTATTTCAATAAGAAGAACCGATTTGCTGACTGAAAAAAAAGATAACGCAAGATAAAATTTATATTCAATTTAAGGACCCCACTGATTTTGCCCTTGCATCATTGAGGCTCTGGGAGTTTGTGGGGAAAACGCAACAGTTCAGTCTAATTTTCAATTAATTAAAATTTCAAACAGACGACTCTGAGGTGACTGTAGGAACTGAATGCCAACCTTCAAGCTCTGTATGTTTGTAGCTGTAAGTCCGATGGCCAGTAAAGTGCCAACATACGCATACATTCATCTTTATTATTAGTTGAAATAAGGAACAGATGAAACTATAACAAATCTTGAAACTGTTTTTCAAGAATATTCAAATGCTTCTTTCTTTTAGCTTATAAAAATAAATCAAAACTCATAGATAAAACTTTTAAAGGGTGTAAGTATAACATTTCTTATTCATTTAATTTTATTAGGTTTTTTTTTTTGAATAGATTATATGGGTCTAAGTGAGGCCCAAAGGCAAGAAGTACGCATGAAATTCAGGCTTAATTGTTTCGATACAGATAATAAACGACTATTTCTTCACTGACATTTCTACAATAACTGCTCAAAACTAATATTATCGATCCTAATATATGTATAAAAATAAAATAAGAATATTATTTATTTATATACATATATTATTATATATATTATATACATTTATATTATATTGTATGTTTGCGGACCTCTTAGGAACGGTAGATAATATCTATTTAATATCATAAATCATTGTTTAATTTATTTTAAAATTATGTAGTTTCTAAAATTTAAAATTAATTGGAGTTTTTTTCAGATATTTGAATGACAAAAAATATAATAAAATTCCAGTGATTTTTTTTTCCGATTTTTTCTCTATTAGCTTTCGAAAATGACTCTCCATAGCATCGAAAGGAGTAAACACTTATCCTTACAGTGAAGTCAGTTTAATTACTATAAGACGTTTTGTTTAGTTTTAATAAACTTTTTAAATAAATCTTTATTAATGTGTAAGGCATTCAAGGAAAAAAAAGGAATACAATGCAGTTTTTCTTTTTTAGGTACACTAGCACTTAAAAAATGCTTTGTTTTTTTGATGATAGAAATAAAAAAATATCACATGAACAATTTTCTTATTATTACCTTAACAAAGACGAGAAAGATTGAAAATAATATCAATGTAATTTTGATAATCATAACATTGCTGATGTAATCTAGAAGACCCAAATTACGGAAACAAAATGGACAAAAGTCAGCAGCAATGCTGTCGAGGTTTTATTCCAGAAAGAACAGAAAAAAGTGAATTAAAATTAGTGAAAGATGCTTCGGTGAAAAGATACTACTTCATTATTATATCAGAATATGATGCTGTTTTTTGGGATGAGATTTTTGGCGCCAACCGAAATCCGTAAGCGAAAAATAAAAATCTTATTATCTGCACGAGCATCTCAAGAAATCAGCTTTTAATAACGTGATGCCATTGCACTTACAAAAGTTCTGATTTAAAAAAATAAGATCATGACTACATCAAATAAAACCTGTAACAGGACAACTTTTCCAGCTCGCCCCCTAGCGGTCACTTCCCAAAACTTCAGTCTATGTTCTGGAGTCATGGAGTAAACATGATGTTTTCCCCCGATTACTATATTTTTAACTAATTGTTTGTATTAATCGTATGTCAGTGTATTGTGATTTGTGTGTTATGTCCTTTAATGTTTATTAAAAAGATTTATGTAAATTTAGCTTCTTCCTTTAAGAGTTCTGTTTTTCCCTAGCAGGAATAGCTTTTGGCGCCCAATGGTAACTAGTCTTGTTTACGGCTACAAACCTAGAAAAATGTCGTTTCGAGTGTATGATTATATAAAAGGAAATAAATGGGAAATGTGATTTTTTTTGAACAATCAATGCGATACAAAGTTTGTCTGGATCGTTTGCAATAATGAAGTGACTCATTCAATGAAACCATTAAAATGAATAGAAATATAATTTGAATCTGACGAGCACGTGGTACTTGACCGTTCAAGAAATGATGTTCTAACATGATACGTTGAAATATGTATAACAGATTTCATTTTAATCTTTTATGTTTAAAGTATTTTATTAAAGTCTTTTATGTTTAAAGTA
>JAOUZG010045130.1:640539-667276 GCA_026289955.1 Argiope argentata | reverse complement strand
TCTTTTATGTTTAAAGTATTTTATTAAAGTCTTTTATGTTTAAAGTATTTAAGTATTTTTTTAAAACTATTTTATTGAAAATACTTTTATCCCAATCAACTGTCAGATTAAAATGAATGAAACAACATTTTCCAGTCCGTTAAGCACGTCCATCGACGTTATGCGCATTCGAAAGAGTTTTCGGAGGAATTGAGGACAAGCCAAGCATTTTTCACAAACGAGAGGCATCATCGAAATATTCAAGGAGGAGTTCCTCATTGGAATCTGCCATTCCATTCTTTTTTGGCTATACATTTTTGATTAAAAGTTAAACTCTTGATTCGAAGGAGTAAAGTTATTGACATTGAAGAAAGTAATTTCTCTTTCATCCATATTTGTACCTCAAATTGTCCCTTATGCGTATTCATTTTTTTCTTAATGCAAATGAATTAATTTTCTTGATCTTAAATTGCTAACTAACAAACCCTTCCTCTTTTGAAGAGTGTTCTTTCCAAAACTTTATTGTATATTCTCTAATAAAAACTACCTATCCTTAGGCAAAAAATGTGAATCCCGGATAAGGCAGAGAACTCCCTTCATGTTTATTAGCTTACAACAGTTAATAAATATTATTTTTGTTGAATTTATCGTGGGATCTCTGGCGATATTTTTTTCCTGCCAATTAATCCCTGTCATGCGGTTAATAGTATACGAAAACAGAAAGTCCTTTGAAATGAGTTTTCACTAACCGGATGAAAGCCACATTTTACAAAGAACTACATTTGTAGCCATAGAATCGCACATCAAATCTAACGTATTTAATTCGCTACGTTTTCGAGTTATTGCTTCTGAACGTGCAGACAGATAGTCAAACCTTTGTTGATTTCACTCAAAGTTTGATAGATATTCACTTTACAGAGCATACCGAATTTTTATCAGTCTGGCCCACTTTGCTTTGTATTTATCATGATAGCTCATTTTCGAACAACTGGACAGGCTTCCACAGAATGGATTGTTTTCAAAATTTTGTAGAAATCTACTATTATGGCGTAAAGATCGTATACCGAATTTTATTCATTTAATCCAAAGTGTTTTTGAAATTCTTTGTCATAGACAGACGAATGGATAAGTGAACTGACAAACAATCCCCCCCCCCCAAAAAAAAATGTTTATCGAATTCAGGGAGATCGAAAACGTTAAAGTTTCATCCAGCACTCGACTTTGATATGTTTCCCATAGGAGAAAGTAATAGGCAATGGCAAAATTGGACCCTCATAAATTCTTTATGTATTTTCGTGTTAGTAGCAAAATATTAGCAATTGATGCAAGAGAAATCGGACGTGCGCAATTGTAATTTCGTGAGAGACGTGATTTCTTGGTCTAAAATGAAGGAGCAAAATAGAGCATCACTGTTTGAGCTACTCAGTTTTGATTTCAATTGTCGTTACAGACTGCTAAAACAATTATTTAAAATATTATAAATCAATTGAATTGAATTAATGAATTAATATTTGGAAAAGCTGTATTAACGTCAGGTGTCATCCGCTACAAATTAAAAAAATGTATTTGAGCTTGAGTGGTTGAATAAAAAGTATTTTATTAACGATTGGAAATTTGTACAAGATACATAAATATATATAGGGAGAGTGTGAACTAATATTGGGTATTGAATAATAGTGTTATTCGTACGAAAATTATTTATTTTGATGCATATGTGCTACTTCTAAAGTATGTCTGAATCTATGTGAATCTGCCTGTAGTGTCTTGTTGGGACATCAGCCCTTTCTCTTTTTGGAAGAACGTGTCATTTGTTTTGAATTCAAATAACCCGGTTCGTTTAACATGTATTACGTGAGTAAGGATTGACCTCAACATTGATTTATTTTAGAGCTACATTTTCCTGTTCATTACACAAAACGAGAGCAGAAAAATCAGTTACTTGATTAGGAAAGATATAATTAAATAATTCACTGCTTTTTGTAAACAAACAACAGGAAATATAAATAGAAGTCTTTCAAAGGGCTTTCATGAAAGGGATAATAAGGAGCAATCTGCGAGACGAAAAATAAATTCTTTCCTTGTTGTTTTAAGGCAATTTTCTAGTTCATTTACCATTTATTTGGTTTACAGGTGGAAGCAGATGGTAAATGTGATATTTACCTGACATGATTTTTAAAAATTAATTGGGCAAATTTTATAAATATAAAAGAGGAAAGATTAGATATACTATTAATTCTTAATCAGTACAAAATTTTCGACTAAAGTGAAAATAATTTTTTTTAATGTTTGTTTTCCTTTTCGTCTTATTCATTTATTTTTTCTTATAAATAACTTGTTATTTTAACAAAATCTGAAAAATAATTAAAAAGAAAAACATAAATATTTCCTTAACCTGAAAATAAAAGTCTGTTTTGTCTATTCTTCTTTTTGATTTAATCTCAAAATTTACTCGACTTTTATCAAGCACAGTAATTAAATTGAATTACATTCGAATATATATAATCGAGAGAGAATCTGAGCTTCGGATCTCAGATTCGGGACCTGCTTTCAGGAAAGATGCACCGTATATATAAGTCCAGTGTTAAGTTTCAGCTCCATTTTCCTGAGACTCTTGTTGAGTACTTTAACGTCCCTGGTTCCCTCACTTGAAAATGGACATTTCCGGTCAGCTGTATCATCAACTGTATAAGACCTCTACATTAAGTGCCTCCAGATTGCTAGATGGAGGATCCTCTCCTCTTGTCGGATCATCATTAGTCGTATTTTAAAATCGTATCATAAAAGGGTAAAAACTGTCAAAGCCTTCGGATGTAAATCTTTATTGTGTTCAGTGTGAAGGGTCAGCTACGAGGGTGAATCATTAATGAACATTCCCACGGTCAAATGGAAGCCAGTGATGTTGTTTCTGAACAATTATTGGTTAACGGGGAACTCAAGTGCACCGTTGTGAAAATGAGAGGCGGAGTTTTGACAGAAAATAAAATGCGATATTTTTTTAGAAGACAGGAAGACAGGAGAGACATCTTCGGAGAATCGTCGTTTTGAAGGAGGTGAGAGAATTTTCGTGTGATTCAGGCTTCTGAGTTAAGATCTACCCGATGGAGATCGGTGAATTCCTTCACCTTCCCCCATAAGCAGCCTGATGCGCTAACAGCCTGTTAACTTTTCTTGGGAGGTTGTTTCTCTTAAATTAATCGAGGAACTATTCATGTATAACAGTCAAATGTGATGTGAATATTATCCTTCATATTAACCGAGATGATAGCGAGTTCTTTTTATGTACATAAACCTGTGAATAAAGAAATATTCTTTAAGATTTCCCTTCTTATTAAATTGGACAGGTTCATCATATGGATATTAACCTTGTGCTTTTTGTGATGCTTAAGTTTGTTTGGGAGATAGTTTGATTTATTGTCGTTTTAATTATCGGTCAATAGGTCAAAATGGCGAGTTTTGTCCAAACATATTCCACTTGTTGCCTCAAAATGGAGCTTTAATCTAGTTACGTTTGACTAAATTAAGCATACCAATTACCTTTAAATATATTGAAATTATTTCAGTGGCGTAGCAACTAAAGGGCAAGGGTGGTGTAAATACTCCGGACGTCAATCTTAAGAGGTGCCATGAAAGCAAAATATTAATGCATTTACACTATATTTTTAAAACTTATAATATGATAAAAAGGCGAAAACCTTATGTTATTGCTACAGGGGCTGTTTTCACCCTCTATCAGCAAATGACGACAAAAGACGAACATTTCACGTTGCACAACGGGCCTACGCCTACCTTCGTTACACCACCGCATCATGCGTAAGGTTCCGATAGCTTTCACCGAATTATAAACTTGACTTTAATGTTTTCGAGTGATTCTTTTCCTGAAATAAATCTAAAGTGCAGCCAGTTTTGAAAGAAACACGGTCACCATTTAAGTTTGTATCTTTCCAATCTACTGAAAGTCGCAATATGTTTTCAAAATGTTTGAAGGGGATGGTTGTTGAAAAGGGAGTGATCCGGTGGGACACAAATACTCTGTTTTACCCACCCCTATCACGCAAACACCCCCCAGTACACCACGAAACGCTGTCTGCTCCGCTTTGATGGGATTGTGTCACTTGCGCTCAGTCTCATTAGAGCTAACTCATTAGAGGGTGTCATTTGAGCTCACATGGTAGGTTTACTGCGATTTAATCACCTTTGGCAGGAAAACTTGGCGTGCATTTATAGGGGCTATACAGAATGCACGTTTCTCACATTCGTAAGATTAAGTGAGATAATTAAGAGTCTTTATCTTCGAAATATTCGCATTTTTTTCTCACGGACAAGACTTATCAAAAATTCACTGATAAAGTTAATTCATTTCTTAGTTCAGAAATAATGTCATTACAAATTAATTGAATTTATCGGTTTGTTGAAAATGGGACCAACTAAAGAGGTTTTAAAAACAGAAATATGCAGAATATGAACAGAAAACTGCAAGTGATGATGAATTTCGTGCAAAAAGAAATTTTTTCCCTTTTCTAAACGTGAAAATTTTGCTGAACATCAAATTAATGCTTCTATCTAGATCAAGGCATCATTTTTCGGAAAAGGAAGATTGGATTATGTTTAAGAAATGGTCTATTTATTTGATTTTAGACGTCGATTACGTATTCTGTATGAATACCACTTATTAAAGTTAAAATATTCTTTGCACGGACAATTTTGGTTTGTTGAACTCTAAATTGATTGTTTCTAATCTAGCAAAACAGTAACCTAAAAAATAGAGAAAAATGTCAATTTTTTTCATCATATATATCAGGGATGCACAACCTGTGATCCATTTGTAGAATATGTACACATAGAAACATACATACATATTGAAAGAACTAAACATTATTGATATCCATTTAAATTTGAATTAAAAAGAAAACTTTCCATGCATTTTTTTTTCATTTTGTTAAATAAAAATAAACTTTAAGACATATAAAGATTAAATCCTCCTAAAACTAAAATTTATAATTCACTTTAATAGATTAAATTTGTATTTTGTGCATCAAAATTATAGTTTTTATAATTTATAGTTATAAAATTATAAATTATAGTTATTTAGTATAGGAAAATTATGAACATGTTCCTTCACAATAAATTTTTAAAGCAAATTTCGCTCATTCTACTTATTACTTTTATCAATCGTTTTAAAAGTGGTAACGGTCATTAGCAGTTTTCCCACTGCAGCCTTTTAAAGTTATCAGAGATTTGGAGTATCATTCTGACTTTGATAGTGATTGATTACCATATGGCGCATATTGTAAAATCGCCAAGTTTTAGATACAAAGATAAAAGTTACACTGTGGTACCCTTTTTAAAGCTTGAGCGCAAATGACACCCTCTAATGATTAGTGCTAATGAGACTGAGCGCAAGTGACACAGAACCGCTTTGATAGGGAGGAGGAACACTTTTCTTATAACTAAATGAGCATCAGGGATGGATGCTGGGTGCAGCTTTTTGAAAATAGGGCTCAAAAGTCCACATCACTGACCTCAATTCTCGTTTACAGCAGTGAACTTTTAAATCGCTGTTTTTGACACTTTTTTAAGCACCGCATCACTTTATTTTGATCTTAGAGTGTGATATTTATTTACTTCATTTTTATCTTAACTTACATTTGGGTCTTTAGTAAATTTTGAAAATTCTACTTTCAGGTTTCTATAAGTGAAATTTTTTTAAAAAATGCTATAAAGCTAAGTGAAAAAAAAAACTTTGAGACTTAAAGAAAAAGCAAATTATTATTAAAGTTTTTTAGTATCGTATTAATGTTTGTGTAAAAAAATACATAATCGATTTTATATATGGTATACATTTGAATACAATAATTATGGTATTCAATTTTGATTAAAGAAAGAAGATACAATTACTACATTTCATTCATCTTTTCAAGTCAATTACCAAATACTGAGGAAACGCAATATAACGCTAAGCATTAAAAGTGCACTGGAGACACTTCTTGTGTACAGACAACCACCCCGTCGCCACTGAACGTAGCAGTATTGACAGGATTTGTTGTGGCCGACTGTGATCTTTAGCAATGTCCATTCTTACACTGACCGAATTTATCAAACTGATATTCTCTTCGAGGCAATTGGTTCCAAAGTGGTCAATTACTGACCTCCTCCTCCTTTGCAATCTTACAAACAGTAAGCAAACAACTGACAATTTTTGACATCATGTCTTTCAAAGTCTTAAGATTGCTTGGTACCCTCAGTACTGAAGTCATTTTTTTCGACTTGCAGGTGTTTTCTATGTTCTGAGATTTCTGTGCATTCCTTTAAATAGTGGTAAAGAGTACAGATTCCTCCGCAAATGAATTTATTTTCTTGCATTTTTCCAAATTACCAAGAGACACTGGCTTTGTGGATGTAGTGCTGACCATTGACATCCTTTCTAAATGATTCTGAAAGCCACCAGATCTTACTGTGAGTTATGTCTAATTAGAAATTTAGATGCCATCGTTGCAGCTACCTTGAGGGAGCTCAAAAATTGTACAACAACTTTTATAAATATTCACTCTCGCTCGGCAATATCTCTTTGATGGTTCGAGCTACTGTAGTGTTATTGCTTAGCAAAAAATGTTTAAGAATCAAATGTTTGAAGAAGAGCATACAATCCAAAAATGTCTTTAGAAGAAATGAAAAATAAATATTTTTATTATTTACCAGCTCAGACGATTTACTGGCTCGAAGACAATATTCTTCATATTTAATATTAGCTCAATGACGTTTTTTATAATTCCACGTTCCTGTTTTCGACAAAAAGTCTGACAATAAAGCCATGTTATTCTTTTAGGTTAGCGAAACAATAATATTAATTTGTAATAGTCTAAGTTAACCTTTATTTATTATGTACATAATTCATTACCCATAATTTCATTGTATCATTAAAAAGCATAAATATCGGGTTCATTCATCTTATAAATTAAGTGATATCGCAATTTTATTTTCTTATTTGCTGAATAAACTATGCAAATATTGAATAAAAATTTTCTTCTTTAGCTTTCGACAACGGAAAAAATTACGCTATTGAGTATTTAATGAAACAATGAAAATGGTTTCAGTTTTTTGAATTCCCGCACAACAATGTTATCCTATTGCTGAAAATAAGGAAAAGAAAAAGATTTTAAAAAAATTGCTTAAATCAGCAAAAATTTACTGAACAATTTAATTGGTATTATTAATAATTTTGAAATTGTTTATTGAAATTTTTATTTATTATTATTTGAAATTATTACTATTTTGAAAAGAATTAATAATAGGAATATTAATATTTGAATTAATAATATTTTTGGAAGATATCATGAAAATGCAACAAATTTGGTTTTTTTACTTAAAATTTTAATCATAAGTGTACATTATCACCTTCCTAGTATATTTATATAAAATTTGGTAACTCTAGTTCATGCCAATTTGGTAACTGTAGTGCACTACACGCAATCATCTTTATAATTAGTATAAATAAAATATTATTTGCTGTTTTCTAGCCTAATTTGGTGATTAATCATTCTCTTGGAATTTTGATTATATTTGATTAAATCTTTTAGATCTAACTACTCATCCAGTTTTCAATCAACAAGCTCATTTTTAGTACCAATTTGTTACAGACATTCAAGCCTATTATTTTATATATTGATCGTTGAATATAGGAGTTATCGTTATAGATTTAATTTCTATGACACCATAATACTTGTAAAAATGTTACTGTCCTGCTCATGTGTATTCGAAATTTCATGGTTTTGTATCTTCCTTATTTTATTCATCATGTTAGCTGCACAGTTGCTTAGGTTTAAACGTTGGAAATAAACAGTGCCGCTGAATATTTGTTGAAACAAAAGAACACGTTTGAGCTTCAGTTCAACAGTATGGTCCATAGTTAAATATATTTTTAAAACCTTGCCAGAATTATGAAAAAGTTTATAAGTCTATCATTATTAATTACTACTTTGTATAAATATCCTTATTTTTAAAATTTATTTATTTTTAAATTTTTAAATGAATTAATTTGAATAATTTATAGGTGATATAAATAAAATTAGAAAAATATGTAAAAATTCTTTCTGTACAGAAATACTTGGGGGAATTATCTCAAAAAGTCAAAAATGTCTTTCCTTTTTTTATTAACTATAATTCAAATTAATACAAATTGTTGAAAAAATTGTTCCGAGTTCTCATTTTCTTATTATAAGCCAATGTTACTTTATAGCTTTAATACTTTCTTTTCTAAAACAAGGTAGCTTTGTGTGAAATAGGAAGTATGTATTGAGGACCTTCAAAGCCGACACACGCCTTTACCTTTGTTAATAGTAGAAACCAATTATTTTACCATTGCTGAGGATAAAAATATAACTTTTCTAAATGTTTCATTAATTAAAACGAGAATGCTGAATCAGACGATTTTTTAAAATTTTGACAGTTAATTTTCTCTATAGATTATTATTCCAAATATCACCTAAATCTTTTCAATAAATTTGGAAAATAATTATAATTTAGAGAAATTAGATGGGAATGAAAATAACATGACTGAAAAAAACAACAACAGAAGTTTGAATTATAGTATAGTACGGCAATATTTCTTAAGGAATAGTTTATACCAAAATTATTGCGAAATTTCGCCAATTTTCAGTTACTTAAATGTTACATTCATTTTTAACTTAAAAAGTCAATAATTTTTTTCTTTTGCTTTTAATAAAAATGTACTATGTTTGATTGAATTTGATACAGTTGTTACGGAAAAAATATAGAGTATATATACATTTTTGATTTTACTACAGTGAATTTTATCATTAACAGAGCTCTTTTCCCTCAGATTTTTAAATAAGATTCCTTTCATTAATGCTTTACAAAATGAGGTTTGCTTCTTTTCGGCGCGTCTTCCCTTCTCCAAAATGCTACTTCATGTAGAGTTTTTCGAATATCCGAAAAAATACATTTCCGTTTTTTGTGAGGAAACTTATACTCATGTTTGCATTATTCGCTATTAAATAATGAATTAAAACTCAACCATTACTCTGCAATTATATAATATAAAGATCATTATCTTTATTTATCTGAACGTTTAAGTTAATATCTTTAAAATAATAAACACATTTTATATTCTGTTAATGTTGTCGTATTTAGAATGAAAAGTAACAATAAAAAGGAGATAAGAGTAACTATATCATGATAATAAAATCTGTTTTAAAGAATAAAATTATTTGAGAATGACTTTTTAATAGGTTTCTTCTAATATTCAACCGATGCAGTGGATTTTGAACTATTTTAGGGGATCTTTTAATGAAATCGACCGAAAACATTTGTCGCCTAACAAGTAGTAAGGTCATTTTTTACCAAACATTATGAATAAATATTTATGGCAGAATTTAAGGAAAAATTGGAGATAAACAATCATGATGTCTTCCTTCATACTTTGAGAAAATATTTTAAACAGAGAAAACATTTCGAAAGTAAGAAATAAATTTAAAAGATATGCAAAAGCAGTTATTTCTTGTACAAGGGATGTTCAAATGAAAAGTTACGAAACGACACTTTAGGTATAAATGGAGACTTTATTCAAAGTATACACCATAGCCTATGCACAACAATTAACGAGCAGAGCGATTTCTTGTTCTCGAGATGCCCGTGGCCATTATGAGACATAGTCCTTCCCAACGTCCCTGTGTTCATCGTCCAAGTTGAAATACTTCCCTTTAAGATGTTTTTTCAGGTTACAAAATACATGAAAATCCCAGGGAAACATGTCCGGACTGTAGGATGGAGGGTCAAGCTACTCCCACTTGAACTTGGCCAGTTCCGTGTTTATGGCCCTGGAGACGTGTGAAAGTGCGTTATCAGGGAGTAGAATCACACTCTCCTTGAGTAACCGTAGTTTTTTGTTCTTGATGAGCTTTCGTAGTCTTCGGTGTGTCTCACAGTACACATTGAGGTTAATGGTTCTTTTGTGCTCTAGGAATTCAACAAGTAGCGGACCTTGGACATCGAAAAAAATGGTGAACAACCCTTTTCTTGCTGACCCCATGGCTTTGAACTTTTTAGGGGGAGGTGACGACGTATGCTTCCACAGCGTACACGTCCGCTTTTCCTCTGGCTCGTAGTGATGGCACCAGCTCTCATCATCTGCTAAGATCCTTTCCAGGAAAGTGGTGGATTTTATGATACCGAAACAGACGTTGAAGTGCTCGTCCTATAAGCAGTTCCTTGTGCTGGTCAGTTAGCTGCTTCGGAACTCATTGAGCGCAAACCTTCCAATAAGCAATCTGTCGTGAACAACTGTCCAACACTGGCATTCACCTTCACCGCAAACATTCACAATGTGACACACCGATCTCTTCTCACTAGATCGTCCATCTGGTCGATGAGATCGGCAGTGGTGAATGTGTTTGTCTGGCCTGGCCTTGGATCCTCAACCAAAATCTCACGACCTGCACGAAAACGAAAACACCATTTCTCACTGAGTTGTCTGCCACACCGTCTTGCGTTGGTCATCCGGCAATACAAAGCGGCCGGTGCAACACCTTCAGCTGTCAGAAATCCGATTACGACGTAGAAATTGGCAATTTGAACGCCATCCTGTCTTCACATGGAGTGCCACATCAATTGAACGGCGTTCTTTACGAGAATCTCTGCCCACACCTGCGCATGCTCTGATCTACGCCGGAGACTCCAATCGCATTCCTAGATGTCTCTCTACGTTGTCTCATAGCGGCATTGACAAATATGCAAACGGTTACGTTGTTACAAAGTTTCGCTTGAACGCCCCTTGTATACAAATTTGGCAAAAAAAGAAAAGAAAAGAAAAGATGCCTATTCCAGAAAAAAAGTTATAAAACAAATATAGAGTTTCTTTACTCAAAAAGAAGGTCGAATTAAATAAAAAGTGGATATTGCCATTACTAAGTTACCATCTTCAATGTTTTATCAAAAATAATTTTAAATTATGCAGATAGAAAACTAACCCTTAATAGTAGTAGTACAAATATGTAACCTAATATTATGAAACAACATTAAGAATATTTTGTGGGTTTAATTATTTGATTAAAAGTTTTTATAGAGGCCTGATTTATTAAATACGTCATTTATTTTTATTTAATTATTTCTAATTTGAAAAAAAAATTAATGGTGATATTCCATAAGAAAAATGAAAATGCATTAAGCAGTGAACAGAACAGTGTAAGACCACTAAAATAGTTGTATGTATTAAATGCATATTAAAGTTTAAAGCTTAAAAATATTTTTCTAAGGAACATTGAGATCGATTTACATAAAATATTTAATTGAAGATTTTAGCAACCATTAATCTCTGTGAATCAACTCATCGTTATAGATATCGAATACGTACTACTAATAAATATGAATGTGCGTTTATTTGTTGGCATTTTCCGCAAGCCATATCGTTCGAACTAGAACTAAAAAATTTGTCGAAAATATATTATGGATGTTGTAAATGTGCGCTTTTTAAAACATTTTTTTAGAATTGTAATTAATTAAAAATTATGCGCAATTCTGATATTACTTTCTTTATAAAAGCTCCCAAAATTACAATACAAAATTAAATATTGAATAAATTAAATAAAATTAAATATATTTTAAAATACAAAAAAAAATCTTTTCAAGGATTTTGAAAAAATAATTTTATTTTACTAATTTAATATTCATAAAAAAAATTCAGTTTTCAGGAGGTTTTTTGAAAATATTTTTTGCTCAATTTCCAACAATAAATTACATTGTTGGCTTGAGATTCATTTCGATTTCAGTGTATCATGAAATATTTAATACAATTATTTGTTTCTTCCCTTGTTGAAAGTAAAAGAAGATAGACTTTTGTTATTATGTCAGAACATGATGTTGTTTTTGGGATGAGAATTTTTGGCTTTAACAAAAATCCACAGGTGAAAAATAGAAATTTTATTATCTGCGCGAGAATCTCAAAAAATCAGCCATTAATAACATGTTGTTATTGCATTTACAAAAGCTCTGATTAAAAAAAATAAGTTAATGTCTACAGCAAATGAAACCTTGAAAAATGTCATTTTGATCACGTGATTATACACTTGAACAGGTGATAACACGTGATTTTAAAATGAAATAAAGAGGAAATGTGATATTTTTTTTAACAATAAATTCGAGACAAAGTTTTTTTTATCGTTTGCAATATTAGTGACTCATTCAATGAAACAGTTAAAATGAATAAAAATATAATTTAACATGCACGAGTACGTTGTGCTTGGCCGCTCAAGAAATTATATTTTGACATGATACATTGAAATATGCGTATCAGATTTCCTTTTAATCTTTTTTAGTATTTATGTAGTTCAAAAGAGAAAAAATACATGAAAAATCAAATTCGCCAATTTAGAAAAGTGTTAAACCAAAAATTTAAGTTTTTAATATGAAGATCATTTTTTCGACGAGATGTTTTACTTTGCAAAAAAATATTGTTCGCTAATTGAATCGCGCCAAGGAAAAGAAAATTTCGATATTAAAGAACACATTTCTAAATATATTTATAAAACCTGTTATACATAATAGAATGTAAAAAAATGCTTTAATTGAAAAAAACCCCACAAAAATATAAATGAAATTAAAATCAGAAAATCCATTTTTGATTTTTAAATTTCTAGTTAAAAAATTTTAAAATTAAAATTTTTGATTTTTTTTCAAAGTGAACGTGGTTTAAAATTTTGCTGTACCTTCTAATAAAGGGACTATCTCTAAAAACACCATATAGTTGCATTGGTGTACAATAATTACGAAATTTTAACCGTTTGAATGAATTTGGCATTTTTATTTTCTCGTATTCGTAACGTAGAGGAAATATTGTATTCATAAAAAAAAAAAGAAAAGGAACTCAGGAATTTGGCAAATCTCCAAATTTTAGACCTCCGTGAATTTCTAAAAACACAATTTTGGCATTAAGTCTGTCTGTCCGTGAAAAAGATAACTCAAAAACGCTTTATGTTAGACTGGTGAAATTTGGTATACGATCTTTATGCGGCATTTTTAGATTCCGATCAAATTTTGAGCAAAATCTGTTTAGAAGAAGTCTGTCTGTTCGGATGTGTAAATATAAATTAATAGGATAACTATAAAAAGAATAGATCTAGATAAAATTCGAAATGAAGAATTAAACATCTTTAGTCTAGACATCTATTGAATTCTAAGCCAAATAGAACCAAGAGATGACTAGTTGTCGGTCTGCATTTAGAAACATGTAAACGTGGTAACTCGAAAACGGAGGTATTTAAATACATCGAATTTTGTAATCAAACTACAACCAACTATTCATCAAATTTTGTGTCTGTGATTATTACAAAGTTAGTCCTATTCTTATTTCAGTAAGAAGGAAAAACAAATGTAGAATCCAAATTCAATTTTTGGATTCTATTAACCACACATTAGAGATTAATCGCCAAATAATTCGGCAAGAAAAACACAATAGATTCAGTGAAACTCTAAATTCCCGTGAAAGGTTAATTTTTTGTTACTATTGTAAACCAATGCAACGCAAGACGTTGTCGAAACAACATATTTATTGTTAGAAAAGTTTGGTGAGATTTTCCTCGCTGATTATTGAATCTGTTGCTTGATCCTTGGCGAGTTTTTTGAGCATCTCAATCCCGGGCATGCGGTTAATAGTATCCAGTAATTAAATTTTTGTTTTCGGCACATTTTAACCCAACCTATTGCAATTAAAATTTGATGCAGAACTATATTTGTACTCACAAAATCACATGTGAAACATTCAAATCATTGTTTTTGCGTGCTTCTGAAAGTGCAAACTGACGGATGGTCACCTTCTAGTTGCATTTGACTCTAAGTTTGGCAAGTGTCTACACAAGAGCTGTAAAATCTGTGCACCAAATTTTGTAATAATCGTGTAAACATATATTCGAGCAGCCGAGTCGATAGAATGTCTCAAAATGAGCTCGGCCTGATTTGGGCCGAGGCAAAGGCTTCCCCCACCCCACCTACGAAAATTAGAAATCTAGGAAGCCATGGATTTAAGAATTATAGACTTTTTTTGTGTGTTCATAGGATAGATAAATGAAGAAGCTAACATAAAACTGAAGGATTTTACATTGTACTAATTTTTGATTAAAAAAATATTCATTAATGAAGGAAACGTAAAATACACTTTCTATTCGATTCCCCCCCCCCTCCTCTCTGATGCAGGGGAGCGTGGCAACAGCCCCGTATGCCCATGACTTAGTCAGGGTCTGGAAGTATACTTAATTTCATTCGTCTAACGCAAAGTGTTTTTGACTTAATTTCTGTCGCAGAAAGACATAACGCCAAAAGAAAAAAAAAAATACCTCAGGAACAATTTTTTTTAACGATTAGAATATTTTTTTATTTATATTTCGCATTTTTTTAAAGTAGTTATCTAAAATAAAATATTCTAAAAAGCCTCAATTTCCATTAAATAAGCAATATCCATCCATGTCAATCACACCCTCTTGGCTCTTGATAATTGTCATCTGCAAAGCCTCTCCCCTCCCCCCACGAAATCGGTCAATAAACAATAGCCGATGCCGAGTATTGATTACCTCATTGCTATTTAAACACTCACACCTGCGAATTTTCGGCGCGTCAAAACAAATCTATGATCCTACCGCTATCGGCGGAAAGAAATATTATTCAGCAACTGTGAAAAAAAAATTTGTTTAATAGATGGTTTGGTGATTCTGAATATTAAATTTCATAGAATCACAAGTACGCTTTTATATTCTGTGATGAATCATCCCCAGTTGTGTTCCGAATTGAACCCGGATTTCACATGTTGGCAAAAATAATCGTTAAGCAAACAATAAAATAAATAATCAATTCGTAAACAAATCAGCATAAATAATATGGAATGAGAACAATCAGGGTGTCGTTATTATCCCGTGATAGATTAAAAGGGAATTTCATATTATAACTTTACTTGAATATAATACAGTAAAATTTTTCATATTCGCCAATAAGGTGAATTCACTGATACCAAATAACACGGTATTCTTTTTTTTTCAGAGTAAATAAATACATATTCTTAGAAATTCCTTGCCTTTGATTTGGGAATTCAAATGAAGAAACTTGGGCATACATTAAAATTTGATTCCGAAGAGGTAATTTCTTCTTTTTATTCTTTAAATGAGTTCAGTAAATTCTCAATCCTTTCTTTTTTAACAAATAAATAAATAAATAAAATAAAGTGAAAAAGAGCTGAGACGTCACTCAACGTCTCCCTGGTTTTATTGAATTTAATTAGAAAAATAATATATAAAAAACGTTTTAAAGAAACTTTATCAATTAGGAAAATAGACCCCCATTTGTATAATTCATTTAAAAAAAATTATTTAAATATTATTCAGCAGTGGTCGCAAAGACTGTCACATCAACACGATCAATACTATTTTCGAAGAATATTTAATTTTTACATATTTCAATATATTAGGAACCATTTAAAAATATTTAATTCATACCGGAATCCAAATTTCAGTTATTATGACTACAAAAATTATTAAAATCGCATTAAACTTAACAAATTTTAAGCGCTAAATCTTCAAATAATATTCAGTATAGCTTCCTTAAGAATCTTGAAATGAACAGTGTTAATACAATCTTGCTCAGTATTCAATTGGTAGAGAGAAACGCGAGTAGATAGAGAGATGGAAATTTAATGGTTTTGGGTGTCCAAAACTGTATGAGATGAAGTTCTGTTAACTAATGATTTTAATTTCACATTTCAACAAATTCTTAATTAATCAATATGTTAACTACTTATTATAGCTGATAACTTTTAAGATTGACTACTAATTTTTGTGAAAATGAACTTTTATTTTTTAATATATATTTAAAAGGGCAGGGAAATAGTTAATTTCAAAAGTTTTATTAATTTAGTTAATGATTTCTTTCTTATAAATAAAAAGTCTTAAATTAATAAATTATTAATTAGTTGATTTAATTTTTTTTTGTAATTAATAAATTAATTATAAGGAAATAAAGAATTCCAAATAAATATTTCAAACATATATTATCAAAACCTTGTTTTACAAGGCTTGTCAAATGTAACATTAGTTAAATGAATAATAATTATTCTAATATATTATGAAAAGGATTAAGTTAACTTATTTAAAAATGATTTTAATAATTCATTGTAAATACACTACTTTCATTCTTTCATAATGAAAATATAGAGATTTTATATTATAATTTTAATAAAATAGTTTTTATTCAAAAATTACATTTTTTGCCTTATATTTATTATTTAGCTCATTTCATAGTTTCCAAAGCTATATTGAGGATTTACGGAATATCTCACTTGAGAATTTTTCTGATAGCAAAACTCACATCATCCATTACTGTTAAATAATTGCATTCATTTAGGCTATATCGCTATTTGTAAACATGATTTAGATATTTTATTGCATTAAAAAATGCAAGTTTTTAGCTTTGGAAACTTTCATGAGCATAGAATATATTTATATTGCAGAATTACGTTTGGAACGTAAAATGTTTTGTATGTACATGTTTTTTATCACTAAATTTTATTTTCTGGGTAAGTTTACCAATGCATTTCATAAGAGAATAATTTTGTTTAGTTTCAAAGTAAAAGTATCTACAAATATTACTACAAAATTTGCTCAAATGGTTGTTATAGTTGGCATAAATATATATACAATTAATTAAATAATGCTGAATTATTGTAAATTAAATGAAAGATTGGACAGTTATAAATAATCTCATGCTTCATAAAGTCATTCTGTCCAATATTTTTATAGCAGTTATGGAAACTGCAAAGCTCTTCATACCTTTTTTTCGATCTAAAGTAAAAGCATTTTCGATCAAATAATAATATTCTTTTCATGCGCTATCCCCCCCCCCAAAAAAAAAATCTGGCTTATTTTCTAATTGTTTGCATCGATCAACAATTTCAACGAGCTAAAAATTAATTAATATTTTCCGATAATAAGAAATAATGTGATACGATATTAACATGGTCGTAAAAGCATTTAATTTGCCACAATATGCAAGTAGCGCTTGTTCAAAAATAGTTTATATATTATATTTAGGAGCTTCATCCCGATACAATATTAACTCTGTTACAAAATTTCATTGTGGAAGATTTTCGTTTTTTTAAAATAAGACATTCTTTTTTTTTAAAGTTAACAGGAGGAATATTTTTCTGAAAAATGACCTTAGTCCCATTTCATGTTGATACGCCTCTGAACACGATTCGGATTACTTTATTATTCGGTAATTATTAATTAACTAAATTATTATTTCGACTTATTTTATTATATGTTAATTTTCGTGTATTAAGTGCATTTTGTGTAATAAGTAAAGCAGTTAAACACCTGAACTGGCATTAAATTGATCAGTTTCGATGTTTTAGGGGAAATGGAAACCTTTGTACCTTAAAAGAATTGGCTGTCCTCTTTTATCGATGTTTCACCGATTAGAAAAATGTATAAATTCTCTATATATGAAAAGTTGGGAGATATGAATTACTTTTTGGCAATGAATCGAACAGGAACCACTATGATAGAAGCATATAGTTTTTTGCCTCTTTCTCGAAGCCTGGTGTTTTTTTTTCCTTCAAACTTTGGCCCGCTTGGAACACTTTTCATTCATTACGAATGTTTGAAACTTTTTCCAACAGTATGTACAAACTATCAAATCCAGTGCTATTTTTTTCTGCACAATATTATTATTATTAGAGGTTATTTTTCATGCAAAATATCCTATATATCTTTATATTTTTCAAATTACATGATATTTATTATTTTCTAACCTTTCTATTATTAGCATATTTAAATTAAAATAAATACCCTGTACTTATTAAATTTACGCTCAGGTATTAGACTAATTTTGGAATGATTTTACACAGAATTTTTTTTTGAATATACGTATTTGCGGTTATGAACTTATTCTTGTTATGGCATTAAAAACAAATATACATAATAAATAAACAAGTATTTAAAATTAAGTTAAATCAATCATTCTATATATTCTAAATTTCCAATATCAGATTTCTTAATGATTTTACTCAGAATTTGTTATCATTAGCGTGCCAATTTGTGGTTACGATGTGCCATTAAAAACAAATATTAAAAAGATCATTGGTTTATAATTAAGTTTCATCATTCCTTTTATATGTTCTAATTTTTCTATAAGATGTAAGCTTTACATACAAAAAAAATCTTTAATTACAAATGAAATTTTGACACTTTGGTTGCTGAGAACGTGCCAGTTCCCTCAATGATTGTTGATAAGTCGGAAGAATATTGCGATATTCGTTCCAACTCTTGTTTACTCGAAAAAAGTAACAAAACATAAATAAATAAAACGCCTGAAAAAAAGGCTTAAAAAAAAGAAGTTTTTTTCAGTCTGCCATTGCAGCTGATTCGGTAGAGGAGGAGTGAAAACAAATCACCTCTTGGTTTGTGTCCGAGACACATTCGGAGCTAAGCAAAAACAGAAAAAAGAGAGTGAACATTCGAGGAGGTGAAAAATCCGGCCGCAGAAACTCTCCCTGCAAGAAAGTAGCAAGTGGCGAGCCGTTTTTCTCTCCACACTTGAGGCTCACGCGATCTGTGCGCACCAGAGGAGCTTATTAAGTCCTTGGACCCCTCCAAATAAAGAGGTGAGAGTGATCCGTTATTTTAGCGCCGCGGTGCCTCTGCACTGGAATCTGTCATGTCGGCCTCACGCAAGCGCCTCGGTCACGTCTACAGCAAACACTTCCACTACTACCCAGAAGTTCTTCGGGCACGTTCCATCACCCCCCAAAGAGCGCTTATTATCAGATAGTAAAGAATGGCTCTTGCGAAGTATTTGGATTTCGCCAGTGCCTGCATAAAACGGCGAAGAAATACTGCCAAACAAAATTGCCCTTAAAACTAAGGTGTGCAAGGTGTGCAAGTTCGTGCAATCCAGATGCTTGAATTAACTTTACCGTTGAGGATTTGCCTGCTTCCGTTTTCACCAATTTTAAAATATCCATCACGATCTGTTTTACCACCTCTAATTAGATCTACTCTTAGGTCCAATGCAAAAATATGAATTTTTCCGCTTTTTATTTATTTATTACTTTTATGGCTCATGCTGTGGAAGGTACATTTCTATGGCGTAACTGCTATCAACGTGCTTCTCTCCAAGCATTCGACTGAGGTAAATTTCTACGGCATTCCCTGTCTAGCAGAACTGTTACTTTGCAAGGATTGAAAGCAGATCTATTCTATCCTGAATTTGCCCAGACACCTGCGAAAAGGTTTAAATAAAACGGTTGCCAGTTATCTGCTCGACATAGCGTATGTGTATGCTAATCATGTATCACCAATGACATCGTATGTATATGCTAATAAGGTATTAACAATATACTTTACGCCGCATATTACATTTTTGGCAAAGTTTTTGTCAGTGTACGACAGCAAATAGCGAGGAATATTTATAAACAATTTGTCCACAATACGTTGCTTTAGGAATAAAATTGCCTACAATTAATTACTATCTGAGAGAGAAATATACAAACCCCTAGCTCAAAAAACAAGATTGTAAGTCGTAAATTTTCAAAAAAAAAAAAAAAAGATCATTCCTGCTATTAATTCACATTCTCCCTATATATATATTGTTGAAATTTTCAATCGTTAATAAAATAGTTTTTATTCATTCACTGGAGTTCAAATACAATTTTTTAAAACTTGCGGAGGATGGCACTTGATGTTAATACAGATTTTTCAAATATTAATTAATTCATTAAATTTGATTAATTTTTAATATTTTAAATAGAATTTTAGTAGTTTGTAATGAAAATTGCAATAACTCAATAATTGCAATAAGGCTCATTATAATTGCTCTTAATTGCAATAAGGCAATAACTCAATCTGTAAAACGCGAAGAATTCAGTATTTTTCGCGGAAAGGTGAAGAAAGCGAGTTCAATTCTTGTCAAAACCAATATTTTTTTTGACAAATTATTTATATTAATTGTAATTATTTAATAAAATGTAACTAAAATAAAAAATTTCTTTGTTGACCTAAGTAGTAATTGTCTTAACTTTATATATATTATTTGTTTTTAGAAGAAAAATATATATGCGGAAAATTTGGTTTTTATAAAATTCATTAGATGTTACCGAATAAAGGTTTTTGTTGAATTAACTTCACCGCAACTTCTGGACGCTCCAATATATGCTTTTTGAAAAAAGATTTTCAAGATTTGTAATAACATCTTCTGGTATAACTGTAAGCGTGGGCCGTTGATCATCACTCCAGACCACAAGCCTTATTTAAATACATAGTATCTAAAACCAGACATTTCGCTATACACTAAAACAGTGTGCAATTTTTTTCTATTTCATAACAAAACCTGTATATAAAACCCTGTATATAAAACATGAAAAATTTATTTTAGAACCCATAGTATGTAATTTCAATCTGTTTTCAAGATTTTCACTGAATTTGAAAAACATTGTGTGCATTTACTACCATGCAAAATCGGAATTGGAGAATGTTAACTATCTCCTGAATGCTACTCGTTTTCAGATCCGTAAACCTACTGCGCTTTTGCGCAAGATGCAGGAAGCGTTTATTGAGTTAAAAAAGAGAGTAGCATAAAAACTGAAACTGTTTACATTTTGCAATAGAGTGAATTAAGAGTATTTACGGAATTAGAAGACATATTTATTGCACATTTTTTTTCACATTATCTCCTAGAGAAGTAAAATTCGATGAAAAAGGTTATCCTTTGGACTCTCAAACGAAACATAATGTCAGATATTTACCCATGAATGTTAAATGGTGATCATTAACGGATCATCATTGAACGGAGAATATCGCCTTTTGCCAGTTTCACAGCAACATGTACATTAAAGCTTCAAAACGCAATGTTTTGACAAGAAGGTGAAAAAGGCCTAGGTTTGAAGTTGTATTCCCACTTTTAGAAGTCAGGTTATTTTGATGTAGCCGCTCTACTTAAGCACCGATTATAACAAATTGTACTGAAATTTCAATATTTTAAAGTTCTCTGAATATGTGATCATTCTCTAACGCTCTAAATCACACAAGCACACACGGACGCGCGCACGTACACACACACACACACACACACACACACATCTTGCAAAAGTTATTCACGTATGCCTATGCGTGAAAAAAGTTAATGTTGCACGATTGTGTTATGGGTAAGCATTTATTACTAGCAGTCAGAATGAATTTCCTCCTCCTCCTCTCAGGTTTGAAGTAACAGCAATAAAGATTCAAATTATTCAAAGAGTCTTCCTTTTAATAAGCTTTCTTTAAATAAAGTAAGGATATAGTATTTCAAAATCTTTAGAGCTTCATTTAGAACTTTAGATGCTTGCATATACTTTCAAATCTTTTGTGTTTAAAGTGAATTAGATAATATTTAGATTTGACGATTTTCAAAACACGTTGAGATGAAAAACTACCTGAATGAATATAAATTTTAATTAATTAATTGTTCAAGGATCAGCTAACCATGAAATCAATTCGGAAAGACACAATAAAATATTTCAATGTGAAATAATAAACTAGATATAAAATATTATCTCTACTCTGCAAATTAAGTATTTAATCCAAGCCCAGATTCGTTCACATGTGTGTTGTTTATTTAAAAAAAAGATTAGATGAGGTAATCGTTCTAATATTCGAGGCGACATTTCTAGATGATCGATTATAAGGCAAACTATATGTATCAACACTACATGGAACAATATTAAAAAAAAACTGGCAGGATATTTAATTCATGTGTTACTATAGATAGAATATTTGAAGCAACTCAAAAATATTTTCTAATGTTTTTTAAAGGAAAAGGATATATGATTGATTTGAATTACAGTCAATTCATATAAATAGAGTAAGAAAAGACATCGAAAACGAAATAAATTTAATGGAAATATAAGATAAATTGAATGAGAAAAGTCTCATTGAAAAATGTAAGAAAGTTGACTGCTCTGATTTATGAAACACAGGGAATAATAAATTGAAGAAACGTCAAATGATGTATTAAGAATTACTATTAAGTTCTTCTCAGTGTGAATGGTCGAGGAATGGGAAAACATTTGAATTTTATTTTGAGATCTTAGTATACTTAAAATTTATTCTGGATTTTTGATTTCTTTTTATTTTAGTAATTCGCCGACTGGTCCTTTAAATTTTCCAGCTATTGATAATTTCTTACCCTTTTTTTTAAACAAAACTTTTTGCTATCGTTAATTAAATGCAAATTATTAGAATAAACTCGAAAAATTAAAGCAGAAAGAATTTTTATTTATATCTAAGACAAAAATGACATAGTTCACTAAACTGTACGTAACAATTAAAACTCTATATATACATTGCAGTATGTGAAATATTTATTTGGCCACGCAAAGACAGTATGCTTAAACCTTTAAAAGACAATTTTTTTTCTTGTCATGATATACTAAAATAGTTTTAGTATTAAGATTGGTTTAAGTAAAGTAATTCCTTTAGCTTATTAGATAAATTTAATTTGATTAATTAATTAACATGGTTAATTAGTAGTTAAGTAAAAAATCTGCCGGCGTCCTGGCACAGAGTGAGCTCGTCTTCCTCGTGATATGGGCGTCCCGGGTTCCAGTCCCGATTAGAGCTTGGTTGTTCTTCTGTGTTCTATCCGTGAGGTTTATGAATGCCCCCCCCCTTGTAAAAGGGGGATGCGCATGCGCATGCGAATGTGATGAGTGTGTACCTAAGTCGTACTCTTGACCCTAGTTGGAGCTACTTCAAAATTAAGAAACAATTAACACGACTTCAAAAACTTCAAAAAAAAAAGAAGAGAAGATTAGTATTGATACAATATAAATACTGAAAAAATAACCTACTATATATATATATATATATATATATATATATATATATATATATATATAATATGAATTATTATAATTAATAATATTATTATTAATTTTACAAGCAACATTTTTTAATAAAATTTTTAATTTTATTGTTTAATAAAAGGGGGAATATGCAAAGGTAATTTTAAATTACATAAAATCAGGAATCATTGTGAATTTTTATCAAAAATAATATTAATATGGGGTATGACAAATATCATTTGGTAAAATATAAAACGAATTAAAAACAAAATGAAAAAAAAAAATCTGTTGAGTTTAATACCCTTCGAAATCATTTTAACGATTGAATGGTGAAATAACAATTGCCAGAACACTTTAAATACTTTTTTAAAAGTAAATTTCAGGATTTTTATTTTCAAAAAACGAACATTTTGTTTACAGAAAAAATCTTTAATGGAAACTTATACAAATTTTGATTGATTTTCGTCGACTTTCTGGAAGAAAATGGAAAACTGTTCAACTTTGCTTAATCTATTAATTCTTTTTCTTTAACTGAACGAAAAAGTCTTTTCATAAGGTTTTACAATTCCCTAAGTTGGCTCACATTAGAAAAAGCAGTTTTATCGGTATCAAGCCGCTCATTGTTGCAGATTATTTGAGTTATTATGGCGTGAAAACTTCTCAAAACACATACAATCGCATTAATTTTTCAAAGGTTTTCCGCTTAATAGATTTAGTTCTTTTTCTTTTTATCCATTAAATTTCAATTATTTGAATATATTACTAATTCTAAATATTTATAATCACTTTCCCATTCTGTACGAGCTATATTATCCGGCATTTTGTATACTTCCGTATTAGTGCATGCACAGCGCTTGTTTTCATAGTTTTTTCCCACCAATTTTTTTAAAAAATGGCTTACTTGTTTTGGATTTCTTATTATCGGTCAGTTGGATAGAAATGTATTTAAAATTTTTATGTCAAGATTATATATGACCTTTTTGATACATTTGATTTATAAAAATTCTTGCATTCATTTATTGTAAGGCTAATTACCATAAGTTATTTTCAATATCATGGTGGTGTATACATCATGAATATTATAAAATAAATTAATTCTTTCATAATATTTATTGCTTTAACATGCACAAAGAGTTAAACGTGCACCAAATACAGAAATTTTGCAAATATGTGCAAAAATGGTTTTTATTTCGATTAACCATTTATCTTAATCTGAATATATAACTAAGCCTTGAAATCTTGCTAAACCTTGATAATCTTGAGATTCAAGAATAATTCACTATTAATAAAGTTTCCATTTATTAAACATCTATTAATATTTAATTCTGAAATCATTAAAAATTGGTTCAACATATCCGGGATCAATTTTATTGATTCGATTTTTTCTTCTTTTTTTTAAGAAAAGAAACAAACTATTTAGAAAAAAAGAAGAAACCAGTGCCCGGTCTTTATATTTTCAAAACTCAATTCGCTTTGGCCGATGTCTTTCAATAGAAATAATAAATAATTTAGAAGTAAAATTAATCTACTTAATAATTTCCTAATCGATAAATATGATAATTTTCTAAATAAGAAAATTGTTTCTCAAATAATAATTAAATTTTAATAAAATTTTCTAAATCTAATAAATGTTTAAAAAACATTTATTCTATTTTGGTGGTAATGATATTTTTTTTTAACTATTCTAAACATTAATATTTTTTTTCTCGAAAAGTAGCGCATATTTTCATATAATAAAGCAGCATTGTAGTTTATTTTATGATATTCATTTTTTATGTATATTTCTCCTTTTTATTTATTTAAAAGAAATGCAAAACAAACTCGTGTTTGGATATATTCAATGCAAATCTGCAATGTAAACTTTTCATATTCAAAATTATCTATTAAAAGAGATGTATAAGATAAGGAGAAAAAATAGTATTGCTCTCTCAAAACCTTTTAAGGTATTTTCACATGATACTGTTATGCATAACATGCACTCCAAAACAAACATGCCTATGATGGGAAGCACTTAATCGTTCCGATTACCATCCTTAAAAATAATTTAAAATTACTTAAAATAACTTAACCCCCTGTTTCTTTGCCACAATTTTCCCTCCATTATTTTGTTTTCTCTTTTCGCAATCGTTTGAAAGTTGCTATTTTTTTAAAAAAAAGGAGTTTCGTTCTGTCTTAAAATTCAAAAAATTGTTAACGAATTAACAGATATTAAAATATATAATTTATTGAACAAAATAATTTTGATATCCTTAAATTTTAAAGGTATTATTGACTTCAAAGTAAATTAATAATTATGTAAAATTATCTGTAAAGGTCATTTAATACAACAATCATGTAAATGAAATATTAGCCAAAATATAAACATATGATATTGGATGCAGAATGGTGAGAAATATGTACAAAAATAATATATATAATAATGTATATAATATTCTCATTAATAAAAAAATAGTACTATTCAAAATATTATTATCATTATGATCATTTTAAGAAATTTCATCCCAAACTTTAAAACAGTCTAGAGCTCAGTAAAAACATTTATTTTCATTGATGAATTTGATCTAATTTTTAATATAATAAAACAGATGAATCTATTTACTGCAATTTTTCAGTGATGACTGAATGTCGGACTTGCATTGATAAATATCGTCATATTTTTTAACGATATCGAGTTCGCACCGATACTAACGGATGGAGACGCAATTATTAAACAGTTTTCCTAAACAGAAAAACAAATTGTAAATCGTCAACATTCATTAATAAATCAAAATTATCTTTTTCAACTTCTTTTACTATGCCTTAACTATATGATTTATTCTTTATTCAAAAAAAAAATGCTAATAAAATAATGGGGAAAAAATTCAATGGAGAGCTCTCTTTGAAGAGTAAAATTGATGTTCGCGCCATCTATGAATGATCGTTTAAACTTATCTAAATTGAGAACATATCAAGTGTGTATTGTTTCTTTTTTTCTTTAAAAATCAAGTATTCTTTGTGAATTAAAATATCTGGGCTCACTTTTTGATTCGCATATTATTTTAAAATCTACAAATGTACAAATTTTTGAAGTAAGAAATAAGAAGAATTCTTTTTTAATGTCTTATAATTTGTCACGGATTTTCTATCATATTTCAAATTTCTTTCCTTTATATATTGCCGGAAAACGATTTGAATATTTTATGAAACGCTAATTTCATGTAATAGTGGGCATACCATCTACATCAAAATCTAAAACAATCAATGAAAATTACATTTATAACTTATCTGTATTAATTATTGCGAAAAGAAAAAAAAAATTCGAAATTGCAAAGTTATCTTTCTTTACTTATAATAAAGCACAATGTGTGTGTGTGTGTTGGCGATGTACAGGCTAGACCGTTCGACCTACAGCTACCAAATTTGGTATATGTATACCTTGGGTGCCGGGAATGTGCACCTCGGAGCCCTTTTTTTGAATTTTTAATTAGCATTTTAATTAATTAAAAAATAAGCCAAATTTTGGCGTTTTTTCGCTATAACTTCCGAAAATATTACAGCACAAAATTGATTTTTGCATCATGATAAAGCTAAAAAAATTAGCTTTTCAATGATGCTGATTTTTTGACCTACAAATTAAAACTCTATTTTTAATGAATGTTTAAACATTTAATTTAATCGTTTTTTTTCTCAACAATTTATTTCGCATAAAATAAAAATAAATTGTTATCTTGAATTCTTGAAAGAAGTAGGGTATTGGGATTTATAGCAACAAAATTGTTATCTTCTCGAGGATCTAAAACAATCAGGTTTTAATAAATGTTGCCATCTCATTTTCAGAAGTTCTGATTTAAAAAAAGTTAATTATTACCAAAAATAAAGCAGAAAAATATGATTTTCGTCACGTGATTATAT
>JAOUZG010045130.1:603519-616455 GCA_026289955.1 Argiope argentata | reverse complement strand
TGAAGAACGTTATTTCTCTGGTTTTCCGAATGCAAAAGAAACTCAAAATTACAAAATATAAAATGTCAAATAAATAAAATTTAATACACAAACCTGAGCCTTCAAAACGTGGATTTGCGTTAAATTCTGAATGAAATCCGTCAGTGGATCAATTGCCTGTCGAGCTGCACTTTTCACATGTACGTAAACGTAATATCTTTAAAACATAATAAATGAAAATAAAATAAAATCGGGTATGCGACCTTGCTACATTTATAATTTTGAGTCACATTTTAATTTCAACTGGTAGGAAAATAAAAAAAAGGTTAAAAATTCAAATTAAGTTTCCTTAATTATACAAGGAAGAATATCTCACTCATCAATGGGATTTTAAAAATAAAAACCTGAACACTTATTGTGTCCATAGTCAAGAATTTTATGAAAGGAGTGAGAATAAAACTTTTATCAGGAAATATACCAGAAAATTTCTAGATGACCATTCTCTCTGGGGTTGCTTGATATCTTATTGGATGGTATTCTAAAAAGAAAAACTCAGAATCACGCATGGAAGTGAAAAGAGCAGTTTTAAAAGATTTCCTTTTAAAATAAACTCCATTGCCTTTTCACTGTTTATCAATTTATTATCATATGAGAAAATGTTGATGTTTTGGTTTGTGGATTTTGAAGTCTGAATGCTTAAACAACAAATTGGCGATTTATCTTTTTTGTGGCATCAATTTTTCACTTTTAAGGTTATTAGGAAATGTTAAAGATGATTGTCATATGTTGCAACATATCACTAACAAAAAATTACAACTTGTTACAAATATCCGCCATGCACTCGATTGTCGATATATCGACGCATTCTGATAGCCACATGATAGTTCCAAACCTGTTTAAATTGGTTAATGACTTTTAATTCATTAAGACAAATATTGTCTTAGTAATTAAGAATACTATTGAGCTGTCTTAAAAATAATAATGCTCTCTCATGATAACATAAAATTTGAGATAGCAGACTTCATTTTTCCCCTTCTTTTCTCTGTAAAAATAATGAATTCATTTAAAAGAGGGATGTATTATATATATCTGAAATTCTGTATTAAGAATGTTGATCTAACGAATAACGGAACCCCCAGTCAAATGTTAGATCTTTTGTTTATTAAGTGAGACGAAATATCGAAAATAAAGAATAGAATTGATTTTAACAACGAAAGGAAAAGAAAAGTAACAGCGTTCGCGCGAAACCGCATGATTCATTCAAACGGTCTGAACAATGGGGAATTACACAATTTGTTATGTAAAGGTCTCCTGCTGCTGTAGGAAAAAATTAAAAATAAAAGGTTTGAAGGCATACAAAGTTAACTTTGGTGATATGTTAATAATGCATTTGAGTGGCACTTTTGAAACTAGTGACAGTTAGGATATAAAGTTTGTAAATCATTTATGTCAAATACTGTTTGAAGCGTTCCATAATTACCAGAAGGAGTGCTCTGCCTTCAACTCACGTATAATAAATCAATATGAAGTGCCCTGTTCTTCACAGTATAATAAAAATGCTAAAGGGATTGTTATTGGATACTTTTTATTTTCAACCGATTAAGTTAATATTTTGATGCAGATTTACAATATTGGCGAAAAGACGTTTGGATAGGATTCGTTAATATAATTTAGTTTGGTTTTGGTTATATTAACGTCCCGTTATAATGCAACACTAGGGCTATTTTGGGATTGATGTTATTATTTTAAACCTCAGTCAAATGACGATGACGGCACATGAGCTTGCACACACCCCTCTCTCAGTCACACCACCCCAGTGAGTTGGATACGACTCAATTTCCTCTCAAAAAATGATCATACGGCTTCAAAATGTAAAGTCAGTTTAGCTAAAACTAAATTGTATTTAAATTGACATTAGATCCAAATATTTAGATTTTTAAATAACTCTAAATTTCGTAACAGGGTCACATATGTTAAGAGGTATATTTTTTTGGAGCATACAAATATTAAAAATGTATTTTCATCAACAAAATAAAAAAAAAATTCCTTATTTACAAATCTTTGATTAGGCTTACATATGCTTCTGAAACTTAGACGTAGACTAAAATAGACTCTTCCGACGGTTGAAAGAGGAATTTCAAAAATAATGCTTAAGGTAACATCAAATGTGATAATTTTTGACGAAGAACCAATTTAGAAATCATATTAAAATTCCTATTTGATTAAATACAATACAGAGAAACAAATGGGCGGGACACTAAATAAGATTGGATGACAATCGAGCCGCCCAAAAGGACTTTTTGGTTAAGTATTTGGCACCTGAAATAGAGGGAGAGCAAAATTTAAGTAAATTGCTTGCCTGAAAAAAAAGGCGCAAAAACTATTAAGATAACAGACAGAAAAAAAAAACTTAGCCAAGAACAGGACATCACGAAATGAAATTCTAAAAAAAGGCCAGAGTACATTCGGGAGTGTCGCACCAATGAAAAAGAATTCTTATTTAAAGTATGAAAAATTTCACTTTACAGTCGTATAAAAGAAGAAAAAAAAGTCAAAGGGCGAGTAATTATTGTTTTTTGTAAAGAAAAATTCTTACAGAAAATAATGAAAAGCTATTTTATAAACATATATAGTTGAATTCACTGCAAAGACAATTAATATTTGAGTTACTAAAAAGTTTTGCCATTTTAAAATAATTCGAGGATTTTTATAGAGAAATCATCTGTCAATGAACTTTATAATTACTGATTTTGCGTTCATAATTGCGAACTTTTGTTCATCTCTTGTTTCATTTTTGTAAATAAGTAACCAATATTTTCTTCTTTATCTGATGCATTTAGTACTTTCAATCAAAATAGATTATTTTAATATTATTAGAATATAATTATTGATTATTCGATTAAATTCATCGAAATTTAATTTCTTACGAGTAACTCAACGTGGAGTTTGAGAAAATACATAGTTGAAGATTTCATTTTTTTTTTTCTTATGATGAATTATAAATCCTAACGAGAAAATCTTTAAAAAGTATAAAATAATTATAAAGAAATTTGTGACTTCTTAGTTTAAATATGAATAAATAATTTTAAAAATCTATTTCGAGTTCATACCTTTTTTAATTTTCTGAAGAATGATAAAAGAGCTATTAAAATCTTTTAAATCTGATATCACGAGATAAAGGCATCACACATTTTCTACTATGTACCAGAAAATATACTATCTTATAGGCTAAGTACCATACGCAATAAACATTTTCTGTTTCTCCTATAAGTTTTCAGCTCATATTTGATCAGATCAATCAACAGGCTCTCCAATTTTCTAGCTGCCCCTTTGAGAAAGTCCTTTTAACTTTTTTTACGGCCGTGGGAAATTTAAACTTGGCATCAAATTTATTACTTTTTAAGTATTCAAAGTAAACTTTTTAGCTATAAATTATTGAAGTTATTAATTCCCCATAAATTCAGAAATCGCAAAAAAAAAAAGTTGAAAAACATATTGCTACGTACTATGATAATAGCAACCTAATTAAATATAAATTTTCAGCTCCAACGTCTCTAGGGAAGTCGGCATTAGCAGAAAATTTTTCAAAGAAACATGTAGAGAAAAGTGGATATTAAAAGAAAAATCAAGAAATGAACAAATAGCAAAAATAGATTTATCATCGCCTAATGCAGGGATGGCAAACATTGGCTCGGGACACTAAATTTTGGACATGCCTCCGCTGAAAACATTTATTTGCATTTTAGTTTAAAATAACAAAGTTCACTATGAAGTATTACGAACAAACACGGGTGTTTCCATTCCATTTAAAAAGGGGTACAAATATTTGTAAGGTTGTTAAATATTCACTTGCTGAGAAAGAAATTGATTTGAAAATAATTTTTTCAGTAACTGAGAATGCTCCAAATATGGCGAGCAAAAGAAGTGATTTCACTAGTTTATTTCAAACAGTGGTCGGACATTAATTAATTGAGCTCCACTGCATTATTCACTAATAAGCCTTGTGTCCTAAGAGGGATTTAACATTTCTAAATAATTTAACAGCGTTAGTCAAAAAAAAAAAAAACAGTCAAACTCATATCATCGCAGGTTTAGAATAAGCGATTCTTTGAGGCTTTGTTGGTTGAAGTCAACTCGATGTATGATTGCTAACTAATGAAAATAAAGTTCACTGGTTGAACCGCGAAAATGTACTTCAAAGATTTGTTGACTTCTAGGCAGAAATCAAACTGTTTTTGCAGAATGGGGGGGGGGGAATTGAAAAATACCCACAGTTGTTGTATCTTATGTGGCTCTCAAAATTGAGGTTTATTACAGATATTTGTTAGCATTTCAATGAACTGAACTTAAAGTTTCAAGGCACAAATAAAATAATTATCGTCAAAATGAATCTCATTCGCGTTTTTCATGCTGGATTGCATGTTTTATAAACGATATTTTTTTAAAAAAAACTACAAGTACTTCCTAAATTAGAAAGAAAAATATGTATATCAAAGAGTTAGATGTATAAGAGAAAAAAGAAGAAGAAAGAGTTATTGAGGAATTTATTTCCGTAATTGATTCGTCAATCGAAGAATTTTCAGAAAGATTTTATCAATTCGAAAAATACGCTCAATTATCGAAAACGCTCAAATTTATTATTTGCCATGATGTTACTTCATTTGATAAACTGAACTTGTTTCAATTCGATTAGTTGGAAGTTGGAGAAATTTAAATGTAACTGATTGATCTCCAGTCTAGTTCAATATGGATTCAATAACTTATTGAGGCAAGGAAAAGTTAGAATTGATTAAAACAGAAGGATTAACAAGCAATACACGTAAAAATGCCAGTAACGAAATTTCGGAAACATGGTATTTGATTCCAGACACATTTGAATGTTTGGAGAAGCTGCCTCATGCTATTTTAACCCTATTTTCATCTTCCTATGACTGTAAATTCCTTATTTTCGAAAATTAATGACAGTAAAAACTCTCTTAGAGATCGTTTGGCAGATGACTCCAATTCAGCTTATATTCTGCCAAAAATAGCATCTTTTTGAATCGTAATATAAGTTGTTTGTCCTCTAATCTGCAATAAATATTCTAATATAATGTGGATTATGCGTGTAACTACAACCTTTATTATTAAAAAGTGCTAAATTTATTTTTTCGTTGTAAATATAGTTTTTTTAGTATTTAGTTTTATTATTTTTACAGTAATCCCAAGTAAAAATCATTTGATGACACGTCTGCACCTCATTAAATATTTCTTTAGAAAAAATGGCACGTTGATCCATATAGATTCGCCACCCCTGGCCTAGTGTGTAATCGATATAACCTGCTTGTGGAAAATTATTTTTCTATCTTCCAAAACAATTGTCTTACAAAAATGGTTTTCGTATTATCTTAAGACGAAAAAAAAAATCCTTCAAATGATCTCAGGACAATTTTTCTTTTAACTTTCAAAATATATTTAGATAAAGTTGTTACATTATCTGCACACTGTATTTAAATAACTTCATGCATTCTAAATTCATTCATTAAAACCTTCCATCACGTGTTTTTAGCTCCATAATGGAATTTCCACTTCCAATTTTATTTCAAAATATTTGCATTTAATTTAATTTAATTTCAGTTGTAATATTGTTCAGCCATGAAAAACAAGATTAAAATTTCTTTAAAAAAATAATCACATATGAGCAAATTAATCTCTTAACTGCCTAGAAAATTCAATTATTTGGACGAAAAGGCTGGTCACCAAAAACGATTAGTACGTGTGTTACGTTTTGAGTATATCTTTGGCAAAGGACTCATTCAAATTCAATTTTTAATTTTACAATCCCTTACCACAAAATTCAATTTGCTTTAAAGCCTATATGGACTAATCTTGGCGTAACCGACACCCGTAAATTTTAATTACCATCCAGTATGCTTGTCAGCACTGGAATCAGTTATTATTTTTATTTTAATAATGCCTACAATACATTCCATGCATAAGTGATTAAGGACTTCGAAGCTTTTCCCAAGTTGAGCGAATAATTGGCGCTCCCAACCCCCCTGCACGGGCCCCAGGTGTCGGTGGCAGGGCAGGTGGCCCTCTGAATATTAATCAGGCCCTTTTCACGCAATGACACCGACACGGGGAGCTAATGAGAGGTTTAACAAGGCGAGTGTCACTTGCGCAGGGAAGATTAGATAAGGCTGCATAATGGCTCATTCAGGGGCCTTTTTATTGTCTTGTTCCTAGACAAAAGTGTTGATGGAACGTTTGTACTGACACTTGTTAACGAGTGATAAAATAAGTGGTGGTGGATGGACGTTTGCAACAATTATTTGAAAGGGATATTTTTTTTTTAAATCGATGGGTAGCTGAAATTTAGTAAAGGTAACATTGGAGTTGTCACACAGTTTCTGCTAGCACTATAATGTAATGGTATCTGTGATTATGGGGAAAAAATGTTCTGTCTATAATAGTTTATTTCTAATAGTAAAAAAATTAAGTTGTTTACTACTTTGTATTGTGTACTCGAAGAGGCAGTTTTATTTAGTAAATCATTCCAAAATTTAGTGAAATAAAAAAAAAATCAGAACAATAAACGTGAATTTCTTTCGCTTTTATTATCATGTCAGAACATAATGTTGTTTTGGGAATGAGGTTTGGGACGTCAACAAAAATCCGTAGGCAAAAAAATGAAATTTTACTATTTGCATCTCAAAAAATCTGCTTTAATAGCGTGTTGTCATTGCATTTACAAATAAATAAATAAATAAATTAAAGCCTAGAAAAATGTCATTATGAACACGTGATTATAGGAAATGAAATAAATAGGAAACGTGATATTTTTTTAAACAATAAAGGCGAGACAAAGTTTTTTTGGATCGTTTGCAATACTAAAGTGACTCATTCAATGAAACAATTAAAATGTATAAAAATATAATTTAACTTTCACGAGCACGTGGTGCTTGGTCTTTCAAGGAATTTTGTTCTGACATGATACATTGAAATGTGCATAGCAGATTTCATTTTAATCTTTTATCATTTCATTAGAATTTTTTTAAAAAAGGTTTTCTTCCAATGATATTCTGTCGAAAATGTTGCAGTTATTTCTTCCTGTTTATTTCAATGATCTTTTAATTTTAAAAGTGCAGTTTTTTTAAAAAAAATTATTTATTCGATGATACATACTTTGAAAAATTCAGTTTCCTTTTGTTTATTAACCTGTTGCTCTAAGAAATAATTGATTTCTTCTTCTTTTAGAGTACAGGTGAAAAGAATTTGATAGTATAAATTCTATGTGCTATAAAGAAATGAAAAGTGAGTTGCAGTAGGTGGTTTTTCAAAAATTCGAATATTACAATTTACACGGATTTCAACTACATTTCGACGAATTATCACTCTGTTTTCAAATAAAATTTTAGATGCTCTTACTAATATAAATTTAGTAATATTTATTGATTTTAAGATGTCATTCAGGTGTTTTAAATTATTATTAAAGTGTTTTGAATTAAATAATTTAAGTAAATATTAACATTCTTTGTTTAGGAATATTTGCATTGGTATCACAGCATATAAACTGTTTATTCCAATTGTGATCTAACAATATTTTCAGCCTTTAAAGAAATTTATTTACTTCCATTAGGAAAACCATCTTGGATACGTAAAGAATTATATTTCTGTTGTTTGGGTCAATAAATGTACTACTGAAAAAATATTACAAAATGTAAGCTTTTATACAGTCATCCGGTACAATTAATCCTATTTAAAGAAATATTATAAGCGCACAAACATTTTAAACAGAAATATTCCATTCTTTTGTGACCAGAAATGTCTAAGCTATGAAGCTTTGAATTTCATTACTTTTAGGCAATAAAAGACATCTCTGAGTAAATGTCATTCTTATACATACCGACTTTCCTTGACGTAGTCGTTAGAATGTTCTTGTAATATTTTGGCATAGGCTACTGGTGAGTTGCGCCGAAAACAAACTCAGGCCTTGGAGAAATAAAAATCTATTAATTTCCAGCTATAATACACGTATATTTCAAACAAGTACACCTTCTTGATTAAATATGTTACGAACACATAGGTAATTCAGTCCAGAGTTCTACTAGGGAAAGGCGTTGTGCTTCAAATAAGTAAAGGAGTCTCTCTCGGAGGTTAAGAGATATGATGGAGTTCTGGAAACTCCCGCAGGATTCAGCCCGAGATTCGGGATTGTCTGCACGTCGATTAACCTGCTGTATTTACTAGAACGTAAGATGATGAACTAGTTGGAAGAGCAACTTAGAAGACAGCTGTTCAACTAATTGGAGGTCTCCCCAAAGCTCGAATGAGCTTTCACACTTCAGTCACGACGCAAAAATCCAAAAATTCTGACGAACTACACGTGGGCTCAGCTACAGGGCGTGGCTGCCTACGTTACACTCCAAATTCTCTCCTGAGAATTTTACACAGAATTCTAAGGTGAATTCTAGCTCCAATCACTAGATTTCGCTTTGTCAGTCAGCTTCCTCAGTCGGCTCTCTCTATCTGTCTCCTCCTCTCTCCTCCAGTCGGTTCCCTTTTTATCTTGGTCTCAAAGGCTTGTCCTCGTAGGTAAATGACCAATCAGGATAATTCTTAACTTTCATTGGATCATCTAACCCAAGTTATCTTTCCAATCACAAGAGAGGGGAAAACAGCGACTAGCAAAGATACGTGTTGTCTCCTTCTTGTCTTCTGCATCCTTCTCAAGAAGAAAGGACTGCCATCTGCTGCTAGTCCCCATTTTGCCGGCTTGAAGGGCGGGCGTCTTTTATCTATTGATAGGGACACATCTGCTTCTTTCCCACATTGTTCCAACACACGTCCAGCTCAGTGAAGACCTCACAAGTTGCCCAGACGCATTAGCTTGACCACAGTACTTAAATCTGAATACCAGGTGTCTGCATTCTTCGCATTTTACAAATTCCTCCGCTATCTGTGCTTGCATACCCGTGGGAACTTAGTTTGGTATATTCCTACTTGTCGCTTATCTGAAGACGCCACAGTCTAAAACCATTTAAAATAATGATATCCAAAGCTTTATTTTCTTTAAAAACCAAATAATTTGTTTGCCAAGAATATTTTATTAAAAATGACTAATTGGATCGGAGAGTTGTATTAAAATTTAAACATTGCAATTTTCTTCGACCCTAAATTTATTGATCGTAAAACATAAAATATAAATGTTAAAGTAATCTAAAAATATTTCCCACTTTTAATATTATCTATTTGAAGTATTGACTGGAATGACATTTAATATACTAAAGGATATTATGAATGAAGTATTTAATTCCCAAAGAAGGAGTGTTTTGTGCTGTTTTGTCTTTTTCTGAAATTTTTACTGATCAATATTGAATATTAGTAAAGGTAATTATTAAACATGATTAATGTTTTATTTGTGTATCAATATCCAAGGTTCATTACTATATGAAATTCTAATACTATAGTTTATTTTTTAAAAGAATTTTCAAATTGAAATGTATTACTTTAATAAAACTAAATTTAAATTAAAAATATTCATCGTGCGCCAAAATATAAAGAAAATCTCAATAAAATACAAAAAAAAAATCCATTGATATTTATTTTAAAAATAGAACTATACATAATTTTGGAAAGTTAAAATTTATTTCAAAAACGTATTAAAATATATTTTTCATTGATTTTTTTAAATATTAAAACAATTGATAAAATCAATTTTCATAGACACCTCGCACAGTGTTGTTATCGAAAAAAATATGCATATATACTTTCAGTATGCACCTTTCATTTTTTTAGTCCGTGATAGTTGTTTGCATTTTTATTAATATAAGGTTTAGAATGTAATTTTTTATTCTTTATTTTCCTTTTTTATGTATACTTTAATTTTCTCTGTGGTAAGTGCCTCTTGTGTGTTTTTCATCAATTCTGTCTTGTAAATGTAGTCAGTCTCTGTAATGCGTTTATTTAAAATAAATAATGATAAAAGTAGTTCGGTCATAGGTGCCATAATGACTTCAAAGGTAAAAATGGAAGACAGAATGCTGATTAAAACCTCTGCTTATTTTGCTGTTTAATGAAGAAATAAATTAAATTTTATTTTTCAATACAAAAGTATTATTTGAAATTTAAAATATATACCAATGTTCCATTTTTAAATAGTTAATTTAGCACTGAATTTCAGAATACGAGTATTTCAATTCTTTTAACAGCTCTATAATTGAGATACATATTTAGATATTCTTTAATAATCGCAATAAACTTATGTCACTGTAGGGAAGCTTCATTTATTATTTACTGTAAAATGCTTTGATACATTTAAACGGATTATTAAATAACATATCTTATTGATTATTAAAATGGTTTTTAAAATTGAGCGGGTTTATAAAACAGCGCTACAAGCCAAACTAGAATTTTTTATGATGCCCAGCGCTGACTTTCTATTTTTTATAAGTATGAAAAACAAACCATAAAATCATTGAAATTTTTTTATTTCCTTATTTTGTGAATCAAACTTGCAAAGAAATAATTATTTAATTACATCTTTACAAATGAGTAAATGTTTTTGATTAATAGACATAATATTTTAATGGATCATACAGCGCAGTTTTTATAAGTATTTAATTTTTGCTTTTGGCATTTAATTTTTTAAAAATTTTTTTTTATTTATTTATTTTAGTAGATAAATTCAAAACTATCTTCCGATTTTTTAAGATAAAGAGCACTTGTTTGCCAAATTAATAGAATTTTCATTTAATACAAATATTATAATTTGGCTTCATTTATTTCGTCTGAAGTTTTTTATTTTTAATGCAGTTGCTTTCGAGACTTCTTTTATTTAGAATGATTTTCCTGATTCACTTCTATTATGATGATGTGTTGAGTAATTTTTTTCTCATTTTTTTAGCATTTCATCTCTATCATATTTTACGGAAATGTTATTCTTGTTTTCAAAAATTCCCTTAATTTTTATCAACTTCGTCTGAAGCTTTTGAATCATTAAATTAAAAGAACATTATTAATGTAATCAGAAGGAAAACTAGCATTCCATTTCTCGGCTTCTTTTAGTATAATTCTCTTTACAAGTGAAAGGAAACTATTTTTGAATGGGACTTTATAGCCAAGCATGATTTTTACTCTCTGTGTCAACTTTGTGCAGCCGTTTGTCATTTCCGCCCCCTGAATTTAGAAAAGAAGAGAGCAAAATTTGTGAAAATGCAATTAATAACCGTGTGCGTTTTTTAATGTATGCATGGGTAGCTCCCACGGTACCGTAAACGAAAGTTGTGTACTAAACTTGTTTGTTTTTTGTTCTCTAATAATTTATTTAGAGATTATTACAGTTCCTGAAATAATTTATTATTTATAAGAATTCTTTTAATGCTGCTTGAAAAACTTTGAAAAAAGAATAATTGTCTCTTTAAAGAGCATATTATCTCTTCCATTCAAACAAATAGAAGCAAATAACAATAAATGCGAAAGAAATAGAAGCACATAACCTTAAATGTGAATTGACACAGAAATTAAGTTTGTATGAAAACCTTTAGAAAGAAACGGCTAATTCACTTCCAAGTAAGATGCCAAGAATGTTGTATCATTGGTATGTTTAATTATTTGATATTTAATATGTACAAGTTTAAGATTAAAAAGAATAATTCACAAATTTTTATATTTTTGGAAACAAATAATTTAATTTTTTTTTAAACAGGACTTTTTATTTAAATAGCTATTTGAAAGAAACAAGTAATATATAAAAAAGTTAATTCTTAATAAGTTCAACAAAGAAAATTTTTATTTCAGTCACTTTTTAGTGGATAATTACAATTAATATAAATAGTTTACCAAAAAATTATTGATTTTCTCAAGAATTGCGAAAATACTGAAATCTGTGCAACTGAATTCACTTGAAAAATACTGAAATCTGTGCATTTTACCGATTGAGCTACTGCCTATTGATTTCAATTTTCATTACGAACTACTAAAACTCTATTTAAGGTAATAAAAATGAATTTATTAATGTTTGAAAAAACTGTATTATTGTCAAGTGTCATCCATTACAAATATTTAAAAATGCATTTGAACTTGAGTGAATAAATCGAAAGCATTTTATTTATGATTGAAAATTTGAACAAAATGTATGAATATATATAAAGAGAAGTGAACTAATTGTAAAAAATGAAACAAAAATTAAATCAAAAACACAACAACCACTATTTGGATACATTTCAATGCTCTGCAAATGGAGATCACAGTTACAGGGTCCTTACATTTCATTGCTTTTTTTTCCTGTTTCGCAATTTAAATTCCTCATTTATTTATTTATTTGTAAAAAGCAATAATCAGTTCTTATTTTAATTGGCATAGTAGTATTTACAATTTAATAACGCTAAATGCCGGCTTGCTGGCACAGAGGTAGCGCGTCTGCCTCGTATTCTGGAGGTCCCGGGTTCGAGTCCCGGTTCGGGCATGGTTGTTCCTTTGTGTGCTATCTGTGAGATGGGTGAATGTGCCCCCCTGTAAAAAGGGGCTGTGCAAGCGTATGTGTGTGTGTTTCATCTTCATATGAGCTAGAAGTCAGACTTCTGCCCTCGGGTGCTCAGGGGTTCATACCCTCAGAAGCTACTGCACCCCTCTTTCCGCGGTAAAAAGCGGACACGACATCATCAATAACGCTAAATTCCAGATTTTCTTAAAATTAAAAATCTTATTAAAGAATATATTTTTGGCGTAACTGCAGAGTAATGCAATAAAGTATTCTGCTTTCGTTTCTACCTCCTGTTAAATCTTTTCTACCGCAGAAGGATTTTCGTTTTTACCACAGAGACTAAATATCAAAAAATTAAAATGAAATCTTCTATCATAATTTTCAAATTATCATGCGAGAACAATATTATTTTAAAATCATTATTAATCTTCATTAATATAAGTCCTTAACCGATTTAAACTGTTTTGAAACAATCACGAGACTTCTATATC
>JAOUZG010045130.1:591962-603119 GCA_026289955.1 Argiope argentata | reverse complement strand
TATATATATATATATATATATATATATATATATATAAAATTTTTCAACTTTCATTTTCAATTTTTCTAGGTGGCAAACAAAATTTCGGAGCTCGACCGATTTTGAGATGAAATAGCAAATCTTCATCAGCCTTTTAAAAATGCATCTGTTATCAAAGAAGCATACCTAATAATAATGCAATACTGGTAAATGCGTCAACCTTTTAAAAACACGTGCTTTCAATTAAGTATATTTAAAACTAATGCACTACTGGTAAAAGCAGTTAAAAACAGGTTTTGCCCTTAAAAATCGATGTCATCAAAACCTCCTTACCAAAACAACATCATGTTCTCACCTGCTAAAAAGAAGAGCTGACAATTTCCCCATTTAAGTTCTTTTTTTAAACTATAATATTATACTTATGATATGAAACTTATATGATTCCTTAAGTAAGTGATTTACTTAGAAATTTTCTTTCCTTTTTTTAAGGCAAATAATGAGTGTCCTTTAACAGCAAAGGTTTGATGATTCTGCTTTTTTCTTCAAATTGCCGCTTCAATTTTAGAAAAGAAAAATAATAAATTGGACGCAAGAAGTACAATACAGCAATTTTAGTAAACACAAGCAAAAAAGGAACACCTCTCTACAGATTCTGGCCTATGGAGAAAAAAAAAAGGTAAATTGATGGTGAAAAAGAAAGCGAATCTATTAGCTTACAACCGAAATGTGCATAGCGAACGAAAGAGGCCACCAGTTACGTTGAAAAGTCGCTCGGCAGAGCGTCCTTATTAAACTGTTTGATTAATCGTCGCGCTGTCAGCGGCGAGCGGACCAACAAAGGGCGACCAATTAGTCGACCACAAAGGGAAAAAGTAAATAATCGTTTCTTCACAGTGCAAAGCGGCCGTGAAATCGGTTGACAGATCACCTTCATAATGGCTCTTTTATCCGCATTTCTGCTAATTGCGACGCCTCCGCTCTGAGCAGGAGGAAGTGTGAAATGGCAAAGCACAATGCGCATTTGAATGCCGTCTTCGCCGCTGAATAAGACTTTTCTGGCGCAGCGAACAATGGACGCCACCAATCACTATCCCCACGAGTGTGGTCTGCCTTAAAGCGCGTACACAGATACGCTTCCATAGATATTTCTCAAATAATTAGTTGTGGACTTTCGCCACCAGGGCATCCAGCAAATGTAGAAAAACACAAAATCTTTTTTTTTTTAAATGCACCTCTTTATTTTGTCTCACTCAGTAATTTAAGCTGATATGGATCATCTAAAAGTACTGTTATAGCACTTCCTTCTTCTTCAAACTATTTTCTTCTCTCTTTCTTATGGCTAAGAAATTATTTACTTTAATTTTTTTTAAATAATTTAATTAAGTATCAGTGATTTTATGTCATTTTAATATTTGGTTTAAAAACGATTGTCTATTCTTTTCAGGATTAAAAACAACTAGATTCACTTTCCTTTTTAAATATCTTTAAATACCTCCCCCTCCCCTTTCCTCTCAATTCATCCCAGACTAATGCTACGGGGTGCAATTCGTCGAGCAGTGACTACTTTATTTAGTATTGGGACGCTTCCATACCGACCGTTTCAGTACAGGTCATAAACACTAAACGAATCATTCATAGCTTATTGAAAAAAGAGGCTATGCAGTTATTTTTCTAGATTTGTTAACTTAACATTTCTTCAACAGCTGACAATTTTAGATAACTTTTAAAATATTCTAACCTTTTATAGAGCTGATTCTTATCAGTAACACAAACTACTTGTAAATAAAGACATTGATTGACAATTTTATAATCGGTATGGAAAGGTTCTGTATGGATAACAACAACCGTTAGGAATGGAGCTTTACACGTTGAGTAACGTTATTCTACGTGTTAAGTCCCGTTCCTACGACCTACGGGCACCTGGAGACAGGCGCCTTTCTCCTCTTTACCCTTTCTTGTGATTTTCTGGGTTCTTTGATATCTCTTTATTTTAATGGCAATTTTTGAGAAGATCCCAATCGACATCTACGTGCGGGGGTGGTCCTACAATACGTCAGATTGTAAATATGCCATCATATCCGCAAAGGTAAACATCCCTTCGAAACGAGGCTTGATGGTCATTAGAGGTTGTTTAACATGCGTCATGCAGGTAGTTTAACACATAACAAAATGATCATGTGAAAGACATGCTAGTTCTTTTTCAAGAAAATCACATAAAAAGATAACAGGCATCCTTTTTGAATTGTAGGGCAGCATAAGGTACACTACTTTTCTAAAAGGAAAAGCGTGGAAACAGCTCTAGTTGTCTGGAAATTCCATGGATTTTTCAATATCTATCCACAATTGGTAGTTTCTAGATAAAATTTGCTGAACGAAAGTCATCCAGCATTATTCAATAACAGCTATTAATGGCCAGAGATTTATGTACACATTTTAAAGAACTTGCATAGAATAACTAACAAATTTAAAACAATTGTCAAAACTATAGAATCATCTACCCGATTCCAATCATTAGTGCAATTTCCCCAAGCATTTTTTTCAACTAACTATTTATCATGCTTTTCTATATACTTTTTTAGATAAATTATTAAAGTGCACATTTTAGGCTGTATTATATTTCAAAACAAGGGGCGTTAAATAAAAAAACATTAAATAAAGGCTGTCTCATTGTAAAAGAATAAAATAATATAAAACTTATCATTAAAGTGAAGTAGGTAAATTTAAAAAAATCATGAATTTTGCAGTAATTGCTTCCAGTTATTATTATTATTATTATTAATTTTATATGAGAACATAATATTGTTTTGATTAAGAGATTTTGATGTCTCCGAAATTTACGAGCAAAAAATATTTTTACCAGCTTTTACCAGTACTGTATTATTATTACGTTGGAGTTTTTGACAGTAAATGCGTTTTTGAAAGTTTGTCGAAGAACTATGACCTCATTGCCATTTTTTTCATCTGAAAACCAGCCGAGCTCCAAAACTTTGTTTGCCAGCTAGAAAAATGGAAGATAGAAGTAAAAGAAAAAAGAAAAAAAAGTCATTAAATATATATATAAATAAAGAGATAGAGGGTGGGGGGAATAGAGAAGTTTCGTGATTGTTTCAAATTGGTTTAAAATGATTAGTGACTTAAATTAATTAAGATAAATAATGACTTAAAAATTAATAATGTTCTCACATGATAACTTGAAATTTAGGATCAGAAATTTCCTTTTCTTTTTTTATATTTATTTCATTTCATTTTTTATTATTTTTTATCCGAATTCTCAAGAAAATTATCACATTGGTGATTCAGAGTTTAATATAAATTCAATGCTTTCAAAGAATTTTCGAGTAATAATAAGCTATTTAGAGTAATAATAAGCTCGGCTTTATTTCGAAATTCTCAGAATTTACTCAAGGAAACATGAAACCTTCTCCAATAACAGAAAAATACAAGAAACAATTTTCAATTTAAACCTTTTTAATTAATATAGAGGCATTGTTAGTTAAAATGGAATGTCTGATAGCCAAACTCAGTAAGCAAAAATGCAAGTGCAAATAAACAAAAATGCAAAAATAATGTTTTGCTTTTTGTGCACAAAGTTGACACAAATTAACAGATGTCTTGAAAACTGAAATAGAAACCACCCAACAACTAACTCCGACTGGGAGGTAAAAAGAGACAGAATAAAAGCGTTGTGCTATTTCACAAAGCGTTTTTCATCAAAAAGAGCGCTGCGCTTCTTGAGTGTTTTGCTCGGAACAGAAGTGAGCGTTTGTTCGCTCTCGTCAGAGAGCAGCTCATTTCTATGGAAATGGAGGGCGACCTTTCGATTAGGGGCGCTGCCACACTGCCTAGACAAACTAGCATTGCCACCGGGGCCATTGCTCACCCTTCCAGAAGACATGAAACAAAGTGACGTCTTGCACTAGTGACGTCATGCATCTTCTTGTTTTTAACCATCCGAGTGATTGTTTTTTAACGAATATTCACCTTCGTTTCCTGTGGGTCACTTAGGTTGTTAAAGATAGGATAATCTATTTGTAAGGATACTTAGAATAGTAAAATCCAGGACTTGTTACTCGTTGATATGAGTTATTGGTAACATATATACGATAAAATATTTCTATAGATAATATAGCCAAAGTTACTGATACAGCCAATGACAGTTTCAATATTAGTTTCAACTTTTACAAATAGATCTCCTTTCTAATTCTTTTAAAGATCTTCAAAAGAAAAACCAGAACAATAGAAAATAGAATTAAGTTAATCCAATAATCTTTTCTGAGGATGAATAAATATCTATTTACTTATTATCCAAAACAATGGTTTTTATTTTTATCTCTAAAGTGTATAACTACATTTAACTACTACATATTCTACCTATAAGCATATAACTACTTAAGCATAAACATGGTGTTAAAACTGAAGAAATACTGAAGTGCATCTGAAGGATATTTAAAGTTCTCTAATAATATGTGATAGATTTTTTAGAATATTCATTGTTTTTAATTAAAGCGGAATTAAATCCCTATTATTTATTTAGAAATGTAAGGCTACTTGTGGCTGCAGCACATGTATGCGTTTTTTTTATTTATTAAAAATTCAAGAGCCTTTAATTGTCTGACGATGATTTCAAAACATTTGACAGTTTTCAATTTAATTAATTCAAAAGAAAACTTTCGAATTTTTTAAAGTTCATTTTAATATTATTTTAAAAAGAAATAAATAAGTTTTCCTCCCCTCAAAAAATTGCATTATTATGGTTTTTTTATTATGATGCTTTTTAATTTGCATGATTAATGGAGATAAAACTTAATAAAAAATATTTATTGAGAAAAATAAAAAAGTAAATTACAAACTCTCAGTATATATACTTCCATAAAGAAAAAGGGATCTATTAACTTTTAAATCAGAAGGCAAAACCATTTTTTTTTTAATTTAAAGATAGGAAAAGTACAAATAATTTTATGATTTTCAATTTTCCACACTTGTGTCAAAACCATAATTTTATTATAAAGCGTTAATGATTCTCCCACTATCAGGTTGCCTATGCATTCTGTCAGAACTATTAAAATAAATTAATAATAGTCAAAGAGTTTTATTTAGATATTTTCCACCAAAATAATATTCTCCGTTCTTTAAGCTTCATTCTAAGCTTCTACAATTGATTCAGTAAACCGTGAGATTTTTCTTATGATTCTGTAAATACCTTGGAGATTTTTTTTCACTTTATTTTCATATGATGCTTCAAATGAACAATTTTTCATTGTGAATTTCAACTTTGTGTACGAAAAATAAAGGAAGTTCACAAAGTTAAATTTCGAGAGCTATGAACTGTTTTAGAAACTTTTCATTTGACTTGATTGAGTGATGATTCAGCACTGATTGTCAATAAAAATTGTGTAAAATGACTTAATTTTTTAATGTTGGGATCTTCAATAATTCCACGGACATTTAAGCAATTTTTTGGGGAAAAAAATTCAAAATACGTTGATTCTCGACGTGAAGTCCGACTCATGTGGAAGAACGCCCCAATATCAACACGCTTTTATTGGATGTGCTGGTTCATGAGACCATCAATACCATTGATAACTTGTTTAACTGTAAGAACTGGTACGTTCAGGGTATTATTATAATTTGCATTTCAAGAACAGAACTACACTTTATATCTGATTATCCTAATAACATTACAAAAAACCCATACTTTCTTTAAATAACAACACTAGAAATAAAAATATTAGGACATGCAAATTTGCCCATAAAAAATTTTGAAATTTTTTTTATTTGTCACGATACGAAATTTTTTAATATTAATACAGACGACAACTATGAATTGAATGTGTATTTCTATAACTAGAATGCCGATATTAATTTAGGGTCGTCACAAAAAATCCAGTATATTTGAAAATTAACGGATTAAATACTCCTATATTCAATTCATATCCAAATATTATGACTATTTATACTTAAAAAACGCTAATATACGTTTCGCTCATATTACATATTAGAGAATGGCGGCAATCAAACTTAAATGAAAACAACAGGAACGTTTCGAATTGCTCCATTGAACGTTTTCCCAGCTGCATTTAATTCAACGCTTCGCAAATTGAAGAAGCCTCAAAATATTATTAGATAGACTCTGAATAGAAGTATCAAAACTATTTTATCAGAGAAAACAAGATGTAAATAAATGCGAAGAAAACATTCAAGTTTTAATAACGCGAAAATAGGCTTAACTATTGTTAAAAGGATAATTGCTGTGATTTACTTATAGAAATTGATGCCAATGTCATCTAAAACTATTATCTGATAAAAAAAATATTTGTGTATCATTTTAAAGGCAAAAGAGAGAGAGAGAGAGAGAGAGAGAGAAAGAAAGAAAAGAGAAAAAAAAAAGAAAAAAGAAAAAGGGGGCCTTTTTAACGATATCCAAGCTTTTCTGTAAAATTTCGTCATTTTTAATAAATTTTTAAGTATAATGCACAATTTATAATGAATGAAATTTAAAGTTATCCGAGAAACTATTCAATAGAGTGCTTTTGCCAAAGCTAAAATTGAGATAAAAAAGTATTTTATTTTTTTCAACATTAATTCTGAATTAAGATTTTCATTTCAGTTTTTATTTTATAGCATATATACTTTTTCGTTTGCACACGTTACAATATATTTGTTGTTGTTGTGGTTTCTAATAGCATTTGCCATGGACAAGCTCGCTGACCCTGTCAATGATTTTTAAGCCGAGCGTGCGTCTCTTGTTTCAAGTAGCTCAAATTAGGGCTAACAGCGCATCGTAGGTACACACTCATCACATTCGCTTGCACAGTCCATTTTTACAGGTTGCATATTCATACACCTCACAGATAGTGCACAGATGAATAACCATGTTCTGACCGGGACTTGAACCCAGGACGCCTAGATCACGAGGAAAAAGCCAAGAAGTCGGCACAATATATTTTGTTTCATAAACTTAAATTCATGTTTTTCGGTCTTATTAAATAACAAGCAGAAGTTTAAAAAGAAAAATTTGCTTACCACATTAATGTTACTAAACTAAAGAGCAATCAATATTTCATACGAACAAAGAAGTCACCAAAGGCGACTAGTAAAACAGAATATCACAAAGAAAACTTCTTGAAATGTGGAATTTCAATGAAGAGTAGAAAAAAAAAATCTCCTTAGTCAGATGGTTTTTAGGTACTTTATCATCAGAGTAATAGCGTAAGAAAGGAAAATGGCTCTTAAGCCAAATTCTCCTATTTACCATCTTCAGCTTCCTGCTGAAACTACTCATGCACTGTTTTGTTTTTACCTTCTTCTAACTTTAAAGTCGAATTTATATATTATTTCTTCCAATTAATTATGTATTATTTACTGATTATTTCTTCTAATTATTTATGTATTATGTATTAATTATTTCTTCCAAGAATCTTTTTCTTCTATTATCGTTCTTCCACTGGTGTGGTGTGGAAGTTTAGAGAAAGTAGTGCCAATTTAGAAGTTATCCTAGTTATCTGATAGCTGTTCAAAATTACGAGGTGTATTTCAAAATGTTTCTAGCGTTGCTTTAAGATGGAGCGTTAAAATGACTAGACTAACTAAATCTCCCATCGTTGCAATTAATATCTTTAAAGACATGAAATATATGAAAGACAAATATAGTTTTTGATCAAAATATAATGATGACAGGTGAAAGTTTTTCGTTCTCAATATTCTCATGAATATTATTTGAAAGATTTTATTGCGAAAAAATTTCAGTAAAAAAAAAAACCCTTTCTGGTATAAATATTTTTTTTTCGAATAATATATTTAATGGGGTGTATGGGTTACTATTGCTGATATCTCTTTGGATCTGCTATTAACTTTCATTAGCAAGGGTTACATTCTGATACATATGCATTAAAGATATTACTTGGAAACTCATTTTCTCTATTATTTGGGTAGAAAAATTTCTAGAAACACATAAATGTAGAAAGATGGAAATGATATAATGTGTAGTTAAATGTCAAAGGTTGTGTATCGCACAAAAATACATATTATTATTCTACAGTAGCTTGTATCATTATATTTAAATTTAAAATGTAAAAAAAAAAAACCTTAAAAGATCGTGATCTGAATTCTAAGTTGGAATCTAAAATGGTAATTACTTTTGTTAATTTTTGTAATGATTTTTTAAAATTGAAATCTACTTTTACGTTATATGTATATTACAATGTGCGGTTGAATGTTAAAAAGTTTTTTGGGACGCTGCATCCATTCTTCATTAGCTAATGTTAATATATTTAAATTTAAATTCAAGACCTTAAAAAGCCATCTTTTGAATTCATTACATTCGATTGAATAAAACGTGATTCGTTTAAAATTTTAAAAACATTCTTAACATTAAAATTTACAATTTATACTCCGCTGATTCTTTCTGGCCTTCACATTTACAAGACGTAATATTTGTGCATGTGCGAGAATGTGTGTATGATTTTATATCTTGTAAAATCATGGTGCTAAACTTACTTTTCAAAAAAAAATGCTGCCTGAAATTATTTGTTCTATTCGATACCTTTAAGCGAAAATAATTGATTATAATCTTAACTATTTTTAAAAAGCTTACAAGTCTACTATTTCATCACCTTACTTTACTAGTTAGTCCGTTTTAAGACGTTGAACCAGACAGTTATTGTAGAACCAAACATGTCTATTTCGTTAAACTAAAAGAGATGCCACTAGTACATACAAATGAGGAGTATTTTTGACTGGAAAATCATTTTCATTTACTTTCACAGGCCTTAATATTTTAATAACTACATACCAACGAGATCGCTTCAATACTGAAAGTAGTTAAGTATCTAGAAAGAAAAAACTTTACATATAAATTTCAATTTTAAATGCATTTTGTATGAATGACATTTGTTTCATTGCTTACGTTCTGATATTTTAACCCATTGCTCCTAGGAAATGTAATTCGATGCAAAGTCATTCAGCTTACACAAGGACTTTCTTACTGCACTAATAAAAAAATATTTATTATTGTTTTAAGTTAAATTTTATCGAAATATTAACTATATCCCGTTACCGCTTTTTTAGCTATTTTTTAAAAAGAAAAATTAAAAATAAATTAATAAAACGTCAAAAAGAGGCACCCTCTTGAATGATGAGTGAGACTGACCACCCGTGCACAAAGGATTAAGTTTTTATCGTTTTTACGAAATCTTACAAATCTAATCACTGGATTTGGTAATTGGTTCGTTGTATTTAGGTTCTTTAATCTCTCTGGTCTATGGTAATAGAACAACCATTGAAAATAGAAAAGCTACATTTTTTACAATCGGGTTTTAAATTAATATTAAAATTCTATTAAATAAAAAAAATTATTGGTAATTTTTTTTAAATCTTAAAAACTGCCTTAGATTTTTTTCAAAAAAAATTATAATTTTATGGATTTTTTTAAAATTTAATTTTTTTCCAAGATAATATTTTTTATTTATTTCAACACTAAAATCTAATATTTTAGTATTCAAGTTCCAGCCATGATCAGATGTACCACATGTCACTTTTGAGCAGAAACAATCGGCATCGTACTTCTGCGGAGTACGACTGCCGTCATGTTTTCTCATCTTCAGTCGATTGGAATTAGGCACTACTACAAAGCACTGAGTGCAACACAACATTCATGTCTCGTCAAAAAGAAAATCTCTTCTAAGCCACTAATCCACGCTGTTGTTGTTCAGGTTTGGAGAGTGGGTGCTAGCTCGGATGCCATCTTTGTCTTCTGACCTTGGTTTAAAATTACGAGATCCGTCCTATAGCAGCCCTAGCTTAGCTTTAAGAAAACAGGACGTTAATAGTCAGGAAATGCACTAATCACGTTCTCACCTTTATTTTACCTATTTTGACATTTTTCTTCATCTCTCAAAATTTATTCGGTTATAGTTGCAGTTCTCTTCAAAATACCAAGTGATTTTAAAGATTCTTTATCTTTTATTGGATGTCCTAAATTTAGTTTTCATCGTTTGCATTTTTTTTTAAATTTTAAACTAGGCGTGCTCAAGCTGGTAAAAAAATCTACACAAAAATCTTTTCAATTTTTTTAAAGCGATTTATTCTTATCATTTTATTTAAACATTTTTAAAAAATATTCTTTAAAATTGTAGAACATATCTCCACATTTTCTACAGCTTTACCCTTGAATTCAGACAGCGAGTTTTTACTGAAGTTTCTTTGAAACGTTGTTTCTTATTAATCATATACCGGCGCAGTGTAATCTTTTCGAACCCTTGTACCATTAAAACCGACAAAACAACCACCGGTTATGCAGATTCTCATAATTGAATTTCGGATAATTGGAGTTTCATTGTATTTGGTAAGTTTTAAATTATTTAGCTAGCTTGACCTTCCTTATTTTTCATTACAAATATTGAGAAATCATTAAATGAGCAGAAGTTGCCAAAGTATTGGCCATTCCCAGATAATATGAAGAAACTGCATTTAAAGGCGAAACTTAAATCTTAAGAAATTGCTCACCAGACCAATTAAGTCGGCGTTTTTGACTTATCGAATCGTGAGCAATACGCTCTTTTACATCGTTGCTCCAATACGCACTGCAAAAGATTTTAATCACATGCGGGGCTGTCACGTGACCGGGGCACAGAGTCCTTTTGTTTCTTAAGAAGAAGGTGGTTCCCTCGAGTGGGGAAATGTTAATTTGCGGGATGGGCTGAATGCCGAAAGAAAAATTTACGGGCCCTCTTTGACCCGATCTCAGACGACGAGGCGTGCTTTTTTATTATTATAATTATTGGCGATCGCCAAAAACGAATTTTTCAAAGGAGGCTTTGGAATAAAATAAGTGGTTTCGTGTTACTGTAAATACAGATGTTTTTGTCTTTACACGCCCCGAATTAAACGGAGACACGTTCTTGCATCTTAATAAAAGTTTCATCGGCAAGGGCACGTTTGTGGGTGGTCCATGCAATACATGTCTTTTCTCAAACCAGCATGTTCATTGACAAAGACCTTCTATTAAAGCTCCTTCAAATGTTTGGTGTTTCCGGTTTCAAGATTTATTAATTCATTATTTTCTTTAATTTTTGACTTTCTTGTACAAGAAAGTCAAAATTAAAGAAATGTACAAAGAGAAAATATTGCAAACATCAAAATATTCAATACCAATCTCACCCGTTTTAGATTTCCCCTAAT
>JAOUZG010045130.1:534747-561962 GCA_026289955.1 Argiope argentata | reverse complement strand
AAATACCGAGCAGAGTAGAAGCGGCAGCGAGTGAATTGTCGAATCCCAGGTAAAGTAAGGTAGTAAGGGGAAAGGAGGGTTGGCAAGGGATGAGTGGATTAATGATGAGCGGTTGTTGGGATGATGAGAGCGAAACAACGGAAGCCAACTTTCCCAGGATCTGTCATCGCTCAGGAGGGTGGAGGCTAGAAAAAATCGCGCGGAAATGGAGAAAAACGATTATGATGGTCCGAATGCATCCTCCCTCCATTAGACCCGAAGGAAAGCACTTAAGCGCCCGCTTTTTTCCTTCCGCTGTTCCACAAATTACTTTTCCATGATAGATTCTCCTGGAAGAGACCTTGGCTTTCCGTATTACCGCTGCCGCTCGGATTTTTATGTGTGAACGGAACGAGCTGCGCTGCATTACATGATCCATTTTTGACTGCGGACTGCAAACTAAACGAGAACCTTCTCTCTCCTTTTTCGAGGAGAAGGAGGAAGAAGAAGAAAAAAAAAATGTTATCCTCTTTTGTTGCCTTAATCTTTTCCGAATTCCTTCCACTTTCCTCTTTGCCACTTTGAATTATGGATCGGAGATTTTTATTTTTCTCTTCCTCCCTCTCTCTTTCATTGGCGAACGAATTTTCGGGGGTCTCTCTTCGAAGATGGTTTCGCTGATGCAAAAGAGTGGGTTCATCCGTCTCAATCCGTTAATGAAGCGGGTAGCTTTCTCGCTAAAAGGCGGCCGTCGATACCCGAATATCTCATTCCTTCTCCTCGCCCGAATGATCGACGGATCCATCGAACGCTCGCCTTTAATTGAAATGTGGAAAGATGAATCCGTATCGATGTGGATCGGATGCGTCGCTATCGAGAAGGTGTAAACAAGCCTTACCATCATTGTTTAGACTTCCCGTTTTAAGGCATCTCCATTTAATTCCCGGACGTTAACAGTTTGGGTTAAATAAGAGATTCCCAACCATTTGCCGATAGATATTTTTTGATCACAATATTTTTTATACGAAGCATTAAAAAAAAGTCTTTCAATAAAAAATGTGAACTTGAGATTTTCACGATTCTTTGTTTTAAACCCACATGAATTCGTAAACATTTTTTTATTATTGAGTCCGTCTGTGACGAAGATCAGTCATAGACACTTCAAGTTAGACAAAGGAAATATATATGGTCTTGCACAGATTTGTAGATTTCTATCCAAATTAGAACAAATACTCTTGTATTCAGAAAAAAAAATTCTGTCATCTACTCGAATAGAAGTTAACACAATAATAACAAAGAGAACTATATGGATAAAATTCGACACACAGAATTAATATTTATAGGTAGCCACCTATCAAAGCCAGATCCAACAAAGGACTAACCTTGTGTTAAACAGCCTGTACTTTCAGAAGAATGTTGTTGTTGCTACTTATGGCACTTGCCATGGACCATCCCCCTGCTGATGCAGCAGCAGATTTAAGCCGAAAGGAGCGTCTCCTGGGCCAAGAGTACGACTTAGCTACACACTCACCACGTTTGCTTGCACAATCCCTTTTTTTACAGGGGGGCACAGTCACACATCTCACAGATAGAACAAGAAATAACAGCCACGCCCGAACCGGGACTTGAACCTGGGACTCCCAGGACACGAGGAAAACGCTCTACCACTGTGCCAGAAAGCCGGCGTTTTGTGACTACATTCATAGTTATATCGCAAATATTCGTTTCAATCAGCTGGGAAAAACGCGTCTAAAACACAAATTATATTTTCAGATACAGCTAGCCGCATGCCAAGGACTAATCCCCCAAATCCTGAGAAAACTATCTTTACACATTCGTAAAGAAATATAACTTGAATAAAATTTGTAATTCCTGGCATTTGATTAATTCTTTAAACACGTTGCAGATGAAAAATGAAAGGGAGGATCTCCTAAGGATACTCTCCAGTAAAGGTAATATCCCTCTTCTGCATGGCATTGCCGAATGAAAGGAATGAATAAATGGCATACATAGTCTAATTGGAGGTCAAATGAGAAATGACTCCCTTTAAAAAAGGGCTAAAGCCTTTTTCCATCCCTCCTGAAAGAAACAATGGGCATCGCACAATCTCTACCGGGTTCTCATTCCGAATGACTGATCAGCGACACACAAGCATGTGTCCAAAGATTTAATCTTTCCTCCGATGTTTATCAGCTTTCCAACAAATTGCTGGTTCAGAAAGACTTTCATTTATTACACGATCCATCAAAATAAATGTCAGAGCAAAAAATTTCTCCGGATGTTTTAACAATGCTTTTGAAGGATCGATTTGTTTCAAACAATTTGAATTTTTGTCCAACATTGTTTTGGTTGTAATTTGGTTTCTTTTTCCGCGCGTGAAAATTGCTTGTTTTGATCTTTGGGATCTTCAACAGTTGTCATGCAAAGTGCCACGAACATGATGCCATCTCTATTTTCACTCTCACAATTTTTGACGGAGTTTCTCATTTTCAGTCATTATCAAAGACAATTAAAAAAGGATTCATTTAATGAGAATCAGTGAATACTATATTTCAACGAATGGGAAGATACCTTTCTTGACTTAGAGCTAGAATGCACAAGGGCTAAGATATACTGTTTTATGTTATAATTTAGGGTTTTCCACAAATGAAAATTGCTTGATTTGATCTTTAGGATCTTCAACATTTGCCATGCAAAGTAGTGTTAGCATGATACTGCGGTCTTTATTTACACTCTCAGATTTTTGATTGAATCTTCTCATTTGCAATCAACTACTCGATTATTAAAGATATTTGAAAAAAAGATTCATTTAATAAGAATCAGAAAAGAATGTATTAGAATCAATGATTCGATACTTTTCTCGACTTAGTGATGGGACTAAAACATATTAGTGTTTAATATTAGCATTTAACACTGTACCGTACCTCCGTTTCTAGAAATCCTGTGGTCCTTTTCTGGTTTGACAGTGATGTAAAAAGACCTTTTTTTTTTTTTTAAAAAAAAAGGAAATTACATTGCAATCAATTGTAGAGAAACATACAAATGATAAAATATAAAAACATATAACATAACAAAAACAAAAAAAAAACACATTCAGATTATGAATGAAAAATATTTGAAGTGCCCTAAAACTGGATGAATGAATATGATAATGCACACTATGAGAGAAAGAAGATAAACCAATTATCATCATCTTCTACTTATCTCCATTATGGTCTGACTCCGTCAGACCAGATCAAATAAACCGTTGATTCTGAGATGGTCGGTGACTGTCCAAGGAGATGAATAAATATCCCCTACACTGAGGTCAAGGCATTCAAGGATGTGAGGAGGAGTAGCCTGGAAGAATTGACATTTAGGACAAAGGGGAAAGGATTTCTTTCGTCCAGAGAATTTAAGACATTTTAAGAGTCCGCTGGCAAGTCGAGAAATGCAAGTATGGGATGACCTATCTCCTGAGATGGAGAGAAAGAAACCTGGGTTAGGCCTCTTGTACCAGTTATTTGATGGAGGAACCAGCCAGTCTTTTGTGATGGCAGATTTTTTGACGGAGAAAAACTCCTGATAGGTCAGTTTGGTAAAAGTGGGGGTATTTTGAAAGCAACCCTCTTTGGCCAGTTTATCAGCCATTCCGCTGCCGTGGATGTCTACATGTGAGGGCAACCAGTGAAGATGTATTTGATGATGTTGCGAGATGGTCTTGAACTTATTGTGGATCGAAATACTTGTACGGTCTCCGGCATTTAATCGATTTTTGAGATGTTGAAGCTCACTGACAAGATCCAGACATCACCAAAGTTATTCTATTTAGAAACCGCCTCAAGACCAATCTCAATTGCAAGGAGTTCACTTCTGAAGGCAGAGCAAAATTCAGGGTTACGTTGGAATAAAGAAACTCTGCGATGAGGGTTTTCGATGCAAATTCCACTCCCTGCTGTATTATTGATTTTGCTGCCATCAGTATAAATTTTAATGTCTGTTTTGGGAATGTTATTGATGATTTTCAAGGTTAATTGCTTGAGGTGGTCTGGAATAAAGTCTTTTTTGTTAACAGGGTCTGTGAAGTTGAAATAGAAGTGAACTCTTGGAAGTTCTTCAGAAGGGTTTGAAAGGAGTTGTAGAGAATGAGGTTCTACGTCATCTAGATGCAAAAGTTATTGAGACGTAACATGGCTAAAGGGGCTGTTTTTATTAAGTCTTTGGTTGCATTGCCAAGAGTTTAAATAACTTGACGTCTTATTTTGTTGACCATAGCTAAAAACATCTATGGTCAATGTATGTTAAACCAATCATAAAATTAGGTACTGAGGATGCTTATGGATTTATTATAAATAAAATTCGGGGTGCGTTAAATAATGCAAGAGAAAATTGACAAGTATTAATCTAAATGGAATAATTCTCCATGATCAATTAAGATTATAATCATGTTTTATGATATTTTTAAAGATGAACTATTAGAGCTCTTTTGTACCAAAAACTTTCTAGAGAGGATGAGGTTTTTGAAGATGCTAGGAAATAGTAAAAGAGCATGATATTGCAAAGTGAATGGGTGAACACAGGAGCGTAGTTGCAATTTTAATGTTAGATAACTTTATAAACACATTACGGCTGGATATACTATTTAATGTTATGATTTGGTTTTCCATAATTAAAAATTGCCTTTTTTGCTCTCACAGTTCTTGCTATGCAAACTTCCACCGTCTCTGTTTCCGTTTTCAAATTTTTGAATGATCTGAAAGCGGGAAACATAGTTATGACTAACTGTTGTTATTTACAGTTAGCATCTAGGGAATTTTAAAAAAATTTATTACAATCAGAGAGACTATTCTTTACCGATTTAGGGCTGCATAATTATATATGTAAAGTGGGCAACTATTCACAGATCCCATATCAGTGAAGGTTTCCGAAATGTCAGTACCTTTTTTTGCAAATTTTTTTGGGCAGATTGATTTTACGTTTTCATTTGATACACAAGGGACCTTCACTAAAAAAACCTCAAATCTAAATTAAATATTATATTATTCTAAAGTTCCTCATTAACAAACTTTTACAAATTTTGTTTAAAAACTCTTAAATAATAATTTCAAAAATGTCCTATTATATAAATAACTTATATTTAAATTGTGTTCAAGGATTGTTTTTTGATTGATTTAAAGTTGATTGAGTTTAGATTGTGCTCACTCTTCAAAGCTATTCGAAAACTCTCAAAAACTCGACAAAATTCCATTTCATTGGATGGCTACTGAAATTGTGACGTTTCCGCATAGATAACAAGTAGAATCAAATTGCTTCCCACGGGAACAACCATCGATAACGGATGGGGCGGTATCATATAGATAACAGGTGAGAAGATAGCAAATTGCTTTCTCACGGGAAACAACGATAGATAACCAGGAATTTGTGAAAGGGGAAAACTGCAGACTAGACGGGACCAAGATGCCTCCTGGTTAGACGCCTTTTACCCCTCTCTTGGGATTGGAGAGATAACTTGGGCCAGGTGATCAAAAACTTCGGGAATGATGCTGATTGGTCATTTGCCACCAAGGGCCGGTTTCTGAGACCGAGATAAAAACGGTGTAAAAAAGCGATCTGGGAAGAGACTGACAAGGAGACTGACGAGTAGCATCAGCTGGTGATTTGGAGCGAGAATTCAACTTGGAATTCTGTAGAAAATTCTCAGGAGAGAATTTTGGAATGTACGTAGGCCGCCTCACCCTGTAGCCGAGCCCACGTGGAGTTCATCGGAACCTTTCAGCGTCTCGTCTGAAGTGTGAAAGCTCATCCGAGCTTTGGGAATACCTCCAACCAGTTGAACAGCTGCCTCCTGAGTTGCTCTTCCAGCCAGTTCATCACTTTACGCTCTACAAAACCCAGCAGGTTAATCAACAAGCAGAGAATCCCGAACCTCGGGCCAGATCTTGCGGGAGTTTCAAGAACTCCACCCTCCGTCTTCATCTACGAGAGAGACTACCTGACTATTTGAGGCACAGCACTTTTCCCTAGTGGAATCCTGTAACCTATTTAATCAAGAAGGTGTAGTTGTGCGAAAAATATATATGTATTGTAGCTGAAAATAAATAGATTTTTATTTCTCCAAGACCTGGCTTGTCTTCGGCCCAACTCACCAGTAGCCCCGGCCAAAACGTTACAAAATGAATACAAACAAAATTTGGAACACAAAATTTGTCACTAATAGATATTTTTTTACAAGAGAAATTGCATCCAAATAATTTTATTAAAAGTGGTGTAGTCCAGAAAAGTAGGTCCTCTGGGTACCAAAGGTAGCTAGTTCGACTTAATTTATCTACTTTTTATAGTTTTTGTTTTTCTAAGTATATATATACAAGATTAGAGGAATTAACTGAAAAGTCAATTAGATATACTCTATTTGTTTAAACTTTGACATGAATCTACAATTTTACTTATTCATTAACTGTGTTTTTGAATTATTGTGCTTATTCAGATTAACGGACTGAACATTTCGAGGATGGATTTCCTTCCCAATATGATATAAATCTACAAAAAAAATCTAAATATCAAATTTTATATTTCATTCTTCTAGAACATGGTTTTTTGGATATCATTACTTAAAAATATGGAATTCTTTAAAAAAATCAGACTCTGAAGTGGATAGGTGCATTAGAATCTGTAATTCGTGTTTTTTTTTCGTTTACATTGATATTACGAACTATTTGTACAATGCATACAATAAAATTCTTCAGTTTTTTTTTTAATTTATGAAAAATGGAATGACTGATTTCTGTAAAAATGATTAGAATTTGATTGGACAATATATATATTAGCAACAAATTTCTAAAGGCATTTGAATATCTCAATCATGCCTGTTCTTGTATATTTTTCATTACTTGAACGGAGTCATCAATGCAAGAACTATTTCTAAGAGTTAATTCAATATCCACTTTGCTGTGCTCTAAAAATATGAATATTTCATGAATGAATACATGAAAATAATGCCAATATTTAATTTAAATTTCATACTGGTATTAAATTTACTTGTATTATTGTTATCGTTAATAATGACTCATAGCCTTTTATTTCTAAATTACTAGATACATTCACCTTAATTGATTCCTTATGAATAAATTCCTAGTAATTATTCGAGGAAAGAAGATATTACAAGAGTAAAAACTGGGTTTCAATATTTTTTTCTCTCTGACATTAAAGAAAAAAGTTGTTTTTGAAACTTAAAAATCCTTGTCATTCAGTAGAAGCAGTTTGAAAGAAAGAGAAACTGATTTAGTTGAACAAATAAGCATATCCTGCATATATGCCCATGCATTTATAAAATGCATAAATAAGAATTATATCAAGTAATTATCTATTTAAAAATTGAAAGAAATGTTAAGATTTCTAGAAGAGAAAATGAACGTAGGAATAAAATCAAATTCTTATTTTTTGACGATGTAAAAATGTGTGATAAAAAATCTTTTTTTTTTAATTATGGGAGAACATGATGCTTTCTTTAATGGGCGTTGAATAAGTGAAGGCAACGAATAATTGAAGCTCAAAATTTTGTAGGCAATGAATAAAGCATAGATAGCAATATTCATCAACATCTTTTAATCATAATTTTTTAATAGCTTTTACCAGTATTGCTTTAGTATTACTTATGCTCTTTTGAAAGCAGATGCTTTTTTTTTTAAAGTTGACTTAGAACTATGACATCATAGCTTTTATTTCATCTCAAAATCGGTAGAGTAACCAAAGTTTTGTTTACCAGCTAAGAAAAGTGAAAATGAAAGTTGAAAAAAATTATCATATATGTATATACTTATATATAGAAAGAGGGATATAGAAGTCTCGTGACTGTTTCAAACCAATTTAAACTGGTTGATGACTTAAACCAATTAAGACGAATAATGACTTAAAAACACTGATGTTCTCACATGATAATTTGACATTTGCGAATTCATTTTCTTTTTTTATATACTATTTTCACTTTTCTTATAATTTTTTTCAAACGTTTGAAAAATAGCATCAAAACAAAATTACTAGACAACAATAAAAATGAAACACTTATATTTCAACCCTCAAACTATATATTTTTAAATGTAATAAAATAAAAATATAATATTATTCTAAGTAGCTGCATCGAATACAAATATCTATAACTTCTTTACTAACTACAATAAAAAAAAGGGACAGATCACAACATTGAAGCAAGATTAAAATTTGGTTTACTTGCAAGATAATATTAATATTTATGAATCTTTTCTTGATTATAGGAAAATTATTCTAACTTTAATTGTTTTTTCATTGTTTTATAAAACATAGAAGCTTAGATAAGGGAACTGTTTAGTAACACAAGTTATTACATAGTGGATTATTACGTTACAATTTTTTCCAAATGTTTGAACATTATTTAGAAAGGAATTTCCCAAAACTTGAACCACTGATATAATTACTTTAATACTGTAGTGACCCCACTGTACTCTTGAAGACATTGAACAACCTGTTGCCAGTTTTAACCAGTGAACTTTAGATAAAATTGGAGTAAATAAACGTCATATTTGGAGAAATTGTAGAGAATTTTTTATTAATTGGAACTAAATGTTTTCAAATTTCAAAAGTATGTCAAATCTGTTTAAAGGATTAGATTTTTGAAACTATCAGAAACTATCAAATTATTTTGCTTGACAAAAGTCGCACTTACAATTATGCAGATTAAAAACATTATAATTTCCATTGACCCATTCGACCAAAGAAATGCATTTTAACTAAATTTCATCAGTGTCAGACTCTCTGCAAATTGTATAATCTCAATGTCTTTAGAGGAGGTTAAGAAAGTCACCTCAATCAGGCGAGTTTTTTTCCCATCTAAGTCATCGTCGTCTATAGAAGATACTGGGAATATCAATTCGACTTTAGGCCTCTTTTCTTAAATGTGTCTCTCAGAGAGGAGAATTAACCATAAAGTTGTACCTTTATTGACTTCTCATCCGACATGTGATTTATAACGGCTTTAAGTTCGTAAAATATCTATTTTACCTTTTCAGTAACGCTTTTCCTTATGCAAGACACTTGCAAAAGTGATTAAAAAAGTATTTGAAGTAAAAAGAATTACTAATTTATGCTTCTTCTGTAGCAATAAAACTCCGGTTTTGATGATGTCATCACTCCAATGCAACAAATATGGCAGGCGATTTTAATTTACGACAAATAAAGAAGCTTATTCATAAAAATTATGTACATACACATTACGGCCATAAAATGCTACAAAAAGGCGATTATCTGTAACTATGCATAAGCTAGAAATTATATGGTAATAGTAAGAAATAATATGTTTCACAATAGCAAGCGCATTTCATTAGTCAGAGTTTTGATGATGCAGTAACATTTTTTCCGGTTGCCAGATATCCGGTTGCTCATCAGACAGCAACACGTATCAGTGTATTTCTATTAGCTATAGCTTGCTGTACACAAAGCATGGCAGCATTATACTGTGTAACGTCATTTACCCCAAGTCACCCCTAGATCCAACAGAAACGGCAGTAGCCCGCTTCATTTGTATATTGGTGTTGATATTTCAGTTCGTTTTCTGTCGCACTCGAAGGGGTTGTTAATGCATAGATCATAATCGTTGCATTAATTCAAATGAAATGAACATTCATGAAAGGAATCAAGAAGATATATTTAATAGGGTGCATATTCTACTACTAATTGTTAGCTGAATCTATGGATTTATTCACTGTTACCCTTTTATGCTGCTTAAATTATTTATTTGGCTGTCATTAGCTTAGCCGTTATCCTTCACAGTGGACATCAGGTTAGAATAATAAGGGTCATCCGAAAATATCCTTTAAGACAAATATGTAAGACAGATCAAATTTTTTTCCAAAAATCCTACGTCGAATGATTTTAAATAATAATTTAACTTACTTTTCTATTAAAATCCTTATTATATATGACATGTGATTTTTCTAATTTTAAATAAACATTAAGATTTTATGATATGGTTTTGTTGTTGTAATCATAGAAACAGTCTGTTATAGTTCTCAAATAAGCAAAATTTAATTTTCAAAGAACAGAAAAATAAAGATCCATAGAAATTTCTTTTCAGGGATTCTAAGCTTTTTTTTCTTCTTCTTCTTCATATATGCGAATATTAAAATTTTGATTTTGTCAAAAAGGCAAAGCCGATAATACAATTTTATGCACTTTAATCTATGCTGATTTATTTCATGTGGATAAAAATGCAATTTATTTATTTATTTATTTATTTATTATTTTTTAAATATGTAGTATAGTGAAAGTATAGTAATAGTCAAAAAAAATTTGAACTCGAAATTTTAGCAAATCGCCACATTTTAGAACTCACAAAAGTTTTAAAATGTCAATCGGCCTATTACAAAAATAATTCTTAAACTCTTTGATCTAGACCGATGAAATTTGGCATATGACCTTTTTATAAAATTTAAAGATTTCTATCAAATTTTGAGCAAATTCCGCTAATAGAACGTTTGTCTATCCAGCTATTCAAATATTATTTAACATGACTACAAAAGAAAAGAGATAGATAAATAAAATTCGGTACATTAAAAATCTGTAGTCTAGATGCCGATTCAATTGTGATTAAACTCAACAGAGTTTGATTTTCTGGCTGTTAGTCATGTGTACATGTAAACAAGGCAACTCAGAGAAGTAATGCCACAAATATATCACATTAGCAGGTAATTTTGTGACCATAAGCATAGCTTTATGTCATTTTTCTTTCAATGAGATGGGAAAAATGCATCCTAAACGCAAAATCTATTTTTAGATACTATTAATCACTTAGCAAAAACATCGGTAAAGAACGTCTCTGAATATCTATAGTCTAGACATCCATCCAATCTTGAGCCAAAACATACGATAAAATTCGTAAAAATGCTAAAATCGCACCGAAAAATAATATTTAGAAACTATTATTCGCCAATGTCAATCAAGGCGAGCTCTACAATAACATCTTTATTAAAGTGTATGCGAAAAAGTTTTGGAGAAATCATTTCAATGGTTTTATTAATTTTTTCCTGGGTTCAATTTTTGTAATTTTGTACACTGGTACTTTTTTTTCAATAAAACAATCTGGAAATATAAAATAATACACTGTTTTATATTTCCAAATTTAATTATCAGTTTATCTATTTGTTTTATTAAATTTTGATTTATATAGTGATTATGATTTTGAAAAAAATAAATATTGTTTAATATTAATTTTGTATCAGAAGAAAATATTTTAAATAGAAAAAAAAATACTTATCAGTACATAGTTTGTAATTTTTCTTATTTTATATTAAAATTGTACGACATTTTACTTTAAATCAAATTGTTATACAATTCGCAGGGCTAATATTTTCGTCAGTTTTAGAAGCATAACGTTTCCCCCACCATTTTTAGAACACTGAAGAAAACCATTTTTTTCCACAGGACAGCAATTGGTACGGCACTTCTTCCATTATCAGGAAACAAACAAAAAGAGAAGAAAAAAAAAGAACATTTCGCTTCCGATGTTGCAAGTTCCGAAAACAATTCCCTCCAAAAAGCCCAAATCAGTGGGAAGGGCCATTCGAATTACACTCGTTACTAGGAGCACCTGTTCGATTCAGAGGGAGCAGAGAGTTTGGAGGGTCGAATAATCGTTTATCCGTTCGTCTCTTTATCGAAAAATGGAACTCTCTCATGCGGGCTTTAAACACAAATCAAATATCTCCCCATCAGAGGAACTTGAGGCGCATCGACATTTGACGAGTAATGAACCAGCCCCCCCCCCCCGACCATTTGGAACGGCCACACAAAATTAAACCGCCGGCCACTATCGGGAATTTCTACGAATAAAATGCAATTCCTTGCGAATCCAGATTGAATATTGTGTAACTGTTTCAAAGGCTATTTGTGTAATTGTACTTTGTAAAATTTAATAGACTTGAAGTGAGTCGATGGCGAAGGCTGAGCAGTTTCAATATTTACACTATGCTGCTGTGATTCATAGAGGGGGAAATGATTGACTGATCTGTTAGATTAAAGTGCATTTTGAAACCAAGCGAGGGCAACAAGAAATAAACTTCAATTAAATGACGTAAATAGGACTATGCTCTGCAGATTGCCAAGATGAACAAACATATGGTACCAGGCGTTGACACGTTGTAATATTCCCTAATGTAAGCCTAAGACCATTTTGTTCTAGTTGATATCGAACGTATCTGCAAAACTAAATAAATGAAATAAAAAATAGAGAATTTTAATTCGGAGACTGTTGTATCAAATCGTTTCGATGATAGAAAAATGCTTGTCGTCTAATCTGAAAGGACTCATTCATCTATTAAGATGACAATTCTTTTGCTAAATAAAAAAAATGGCTAGTGTGAAATGGACAGTAAAGAATTATCATCATAAGTGTCATATGTTTTTCCACATCGGATCATCTTAATCTGTCCCAATGCAATATTATGGATATATCTGCATGACGTATAGGTACGACTGTGAATGAAATTTATATAGGTATACATGTAGCCAAAGCTGACCATTTTTTTAAATCCACTTCATGTATATCTAAAAAAAATATCTTTTCAGTTTTCAATCTGAAGAAGGTTGTATTAAATCAATTGAGCGGTAAAACACTGTCGTCTAATAGAAAAGGAACAATTCGTACCTTCAGATGATCATTTTGTATTCTAAAGTAAAAAAGAATGGCTAATATAAAATGTACCGCAAGAAATTGGTAGTAAGCGTCATCTGCTCTCCCACTTCAGATCATCCTAGACTGTCCTTATGTCCTTATATGGTTATATCCGCATGGAGTATGGATACGACTGTGAATGAAATTTGTATAAGTCTACAGGAAGTCAAAGGTGATCATGCAATTTTTTATATAACTTTTATTTGCATGATTCGTGAAATGAATTTTAAAATCTAATCCAATATTTTAATCTGTAACAGAGTCAATGAATCAATTAATTCTAAAAGACAAAAACCACTTCGTAACAATGTCCTTTAATTTTTTACATAGATTCAAATAACAACAAATGTGCCAGATAGGACATATCAACATTGTCAAGACATTACTAAATTCGTTAGTCTATGCGTTACCCTTTATTCGCACTAAGAGGCTCACTGTAGGAGGCTTCACTAAGCCCTCGAAATCTAATGAACTTTGAAACAATAGCAAAGGTGGAATATGAATGGGACAACAACTCTCTGGTGACTTTTTTTCCATCCATGTGCGTTTGTATGTCCTTGAAGTCAAATTGTCATGTGATCTTGCTGATGTCATCTAGTTTCCTATAGAAGTAATTCATATGGCACCAGATTTATTGATAAATATGACTATTAGTATGCATGGCAATAAATTAGCACGGATTTGTATATTATTAAATCTGTTAATCTTTTCATAATTTAAAAGACAGAGATCACTTGGACATGTTTAAAGACCTTTACATTCTCTCTCTATTACTCTTTACATTCTGATAAAATTAAGACGATAATAAATGCTCCATGTATAATATCCCACCTAATTACGAAATCTGAAGGGACAGAAGAATCCTTTATTTGCGTGCTGACTTAAGTAAATACAGGACAGGACATATATTGGATAGCGAGAATTGTTATATCCTTTCTTTGAAGAGAACTGCAGAGAAAATGACGTGAGGAACGCAAAACACAGGTGGTAAGCATTTCAGAACAAGGAGAAAGGAGTGATATGTAATCTAAAAAATAAATTTGGGAGAAAAGTGAAATAATAATTCATTGTCTTTGAACTTTTTTTAAATATCTATTTTCATTTCTTTTAAAAACTGGAATGGCAGTGGTGAATTTATGACATTTGTTAGTTTCTGTTGTTTTATTAAATTAGTTAGGATTCATAATATATATAATTTAATATCAGTTTATTTGTTTGCTTGAACTTTTTATAATAATTTCATATCCTTTGTCAGAATCAAATGAAACTCTGTGCACATGTTCCTTATCATCTAGAAGGGTTCAATTTGCCTTTGAAAAATACCTTCGGTTCCTAAAAAATTGTAGAAGAGCGTTTAAAAATTTTACCGCAATTTATTAATTCTTAAATTATTTTTATACCATCTTTAAAAGTTAATTTTCAGTGACAGATTCCAATTCTGCACAAATATTTCTCGAATTTTAATTAATTTTATTAGTTTAATCTATACCCAACTTATAATCATTTTTTTTCTTTGAATTATAAGCTTATTTTATTGTTTAATGATATATATTACCCAAGTGCTTGAGCCAATAGTAAAGTTTTTTTTCTTTAAACTTTTATACTTTAGCTTTTATTTCTTATTACCTTTTTATAACCGACTGCAATAATTTATTTTTAAAATATTGACCTTTTAAATTGTAGAAATTTCTTTTACAATGCATTTTAATTTTTCTAGTGTTTTAGTATTTCTTAGTGCCGCATTCTATATACCTTAAATGGTTGAGTATAATTATTAAAAAAACTGTACGATATAAAGACAAATATGCCTTTTGATCTTTGCTGTACGTCATAATGATATTTATGTAGAATATCCCACAGAGCTATTTTATTTAACCATCATCCGCCTTCATTTTGTTTTGTCAACATCCGATGATAAATATAATTCAAGGTAAGAGTTGTAAAAGGTTACATAATTTCCCAGAGGACGATACTTTTAATTAGTATAACATTCAAGAACAACGCCATCTATCGAGCTTTTGAAAAAACTGCCCCAATTAATATTGAGCCAGAGGCCCACTAACATCCGTAAAAAAAAGACGTCTGTCTCCCCGCGTCAAGCGGTTTTTGCTCGCAAAATTATGCGGCTACGCTGTAATATGCTTTCAGTCATAATGTTTTCCTAATTCTAACGTCCTCCTAGAGAAACTAATCTAACTTTCTGTTTTTTTAATATCTCTATGTTTTAATTCTTTTAATATCCCTCAGTAAATATTCCCTGTAACTCTAAATAAATTATTATTTTTTATAGAAGTCTCTTCATCCTTCATTTGCATTATTTTAATCTTGGTTTAGAAACTAACCCATAAATATATATAAAAAAAAACCTTAGACATCACCCCACTTAAACCCCGCTATCTGAAGAGTCTAATTTTTGAAAGATTTATTTAGACTCCCACATTTATATAATACAAATAAATGCAGGTGAAGCCGTAAAAACAGCGGATTGTAGCATATATAAAATTTTGCATCCTGATTTTTTCATATAATTTCTTTAAAACAAATGGATTTTATATAAAATCTAATTGAAATCTCTCTTAATATAATATAGGGCAACATATTCAATGCAATTTATTTCTATAGGGGTGAAAAATGGAAAAAAAAATACCAGTTTTGAATTATAAAGAAGCTGCAGTGATATCAGTGCCCTCGGGTAAGCAATCTCTTGTGTACTCTGTTATATTAATTTTTATTCTGAAACTTTTTTTTTCAAAAAGAATTTTAATTTATATTATTGTATTATTTTATTCATTATTACTTCTATACACTCATATTTTCCCCTGGAAAAGCACTTGGAGAAATGCATTAAAGAATCAAAACTTGTAAAACTCATAATTTTGTGCATGTTATAATGAAGGTCAAAAGATTGGCGCCATCTGAACATTCCATAGCGATTGTTTTATCACAATGTTCAAAATTAAGAATTAATTTGAATTTCACCTTATTTATTTAGTTATTATTTACTTTTACATTATTTATACGCCCATATCGACACTGTTTCTTCAGGAGTGTTCCGAATGAAACAACAATACCAATACGAACAAATTGTCATGACCTTAGAAATTTACATACTCTCGCGTATATATCTATACAGAGTACAAAAGGATGTCTTCTGAGACCATCTGCTAAATTTGAATTTCAAAAACTCGGGAAATAGTAAATGGGAGATATTTATATCATTTTGTAGAGCATTTATTGGGGAAGATTTTAGCACATTAAAATCATATCAAAATAAAAAGAGGCGTTTTATAATGGCGATTTTAATTTATTTGTGCACGCGCGAAAATTGCGAATAGCACATGTGCAATTAACAATAGCTGTTGTATGCATGTGTGATACATTTCTTTGCTTACGTCTGCTTTTAACAGCGATTCAAAATATATTTTTCTAAACATATTTGTATGTTTGTTTGATGTTGCGTAACATGCCCATGTTATATCGAGTGGAGGCTAGACAAGTTTAAAGCTAATTTTCTTCTTGGATGCTAAGCCACTGCCAACGCCGTGTATGTAGTATTAGTATACATATTGGTAAAAATAGAATTATGTTAAACTCAATCAAAAAGCAAAACAAATTACCAAAAATAAATTACCGATTCTCGTAATAATATCAAATTAAAACACAGAAATAGGAAAAGCTATATAAAAATTTTAAAACACTGTTTGCGTAATTATTCAAAATATAATTAATTTTTTCAAATTTTAAATCTGATAGTTATCATGTAGTCGTTTGGATACGCTTTACACTTTCACTGCTTGGGTTAGATTTTACTATTTAAAAATTCGGGGATTATAGCCTTTGCCGCTTCATATCCCCTAATATTTACATTCAAGATTTATTTAAAAATTCGCACGACTATGTTAGTCTGTATGTTGGAGTTTGATATCTCAAATGAATTTTATGATCACTTTTTTTCTTTTGATGGGATATTTAGTGCTGCTTCAAAATAATTTTGATTTTTTGGGACCAGCACTAAAAGACTGGTTGTCCAAAAGTTAAAATAAAAAGCTGTTCAAAATTATTGCATAGACCAAATATCTTTTATCCAATCATCCAATTTCAAAATACATTAGATCAGAGGGAAAAAAAGAAAAAAAAAGTCTTAACACAATTATCCGATTTGCCAAAAGTATTCAAAACTTGTCATATAATAAGCGTGAAGCAAAAATTCTTCAAAGTGTTCGTGAATGGATACTTGTTCATGATAATTTTCATTTATTTTCTAGAGGTATTCGCCTCATTTCTTTAGAACAAGGAACCATACTTAGAAATCTATAGAAATATGCTTTTAACCTTCGAAAACTTCCTGAAATTTAATTAGCTATCAATTAAAAAAATAATGCTAGACTTTATTCATAAAATGCACAAAGCATGTAAACCGTTACAAACACATTAAAGGAAATGTATACTTCTCAGAAGTTAGTATGCAGGACATTGGCCCCAAAGAGTTAAGAAATATAATTTTGTTACTGTTGTTCCTATAGGCACTTGCTATGGACAAGCTCGCTGGCGCAGTCAGCGATTTTAAACCGAGGAAGCTACTCTTGTTTTTTAAGTAGCGCCAACTAGAGCCAAGAGTACTTTTTAGCTACACCCGAATCACATTCGCTTGCACAGCTCCTTTTTTACAAAGAGTGGGGGGGGGGGGGAGCAGATTCATACTTCGAAGAGATGAAGAACAACCATGTCCATATCCAGGATCACGGAGAAGATGCGCTTCACCAGTTCCAGGATGTTGGTAATATAGTTTTAATCCTGGCATGATGTTAATGTGCACATACAAAATGAATATGTGTTTTAAACTTTTTTTTCACTCTATTCAAACCAAAATTTCACATAGAACTGCAATTGTAATCTTGGAATCATTCACCAATTTTCATTTATTTAAATCATAGAGTGTCTTGAGTTATTATATTTATAAGCCTACGGAAGCATGGACTAACAGGCTGTCATCCCTTTGACATATTTGGTTTAAAATTTGATAAGAATCTTATCTGTCTTGCTCTTGAATTGATAGATTTTCACTAAATAGATTTAGTCCAAAATGTGATTTTAAAAAAACCTGCAAATGTGATGTTATATCCATGTAGTAAATTTCATCCATTTAAATCAAAGGGTATTTGATCTATCATGTTCTGAGACAGATACCCACAAGTCCAAGTATGTGTTTTTTGAGTTCAGGTAAAACGAAGAGATTCATCCAAATCTGATGAATCACCCCTTTTCGATGATTAAAAACTATTTATTTATATATTTCATATAGAAGAAAGTAAAAGGCACTTAAAAAAGGCATCTTCACTTTTTGTATTAAGGCATTTCAGTAGATCAATTATTCTAAGTAAATTTTTTAATAAATTTCATTTTTTATGGTTATGATTTCAAAGCGAAATTTCTTCACAACGAAACTTACTAAGTTTTTCTCTTTAACTGGCTGTAGATGTTGCTTTCAAATATCTTAATAATTAGCATTTCTTTGTTATTCAGTTGAAGTGTGAGTTTACAAAATTTATAAGAATTAATGATTGAACTAAATCATTAAACATATTAAAATGAATATATTTAATTTTCAGTACTGTTATGCACTGTATAAATAATTATTACAATAATCAATATTTTAGCAAGATATAAAAATAAAATTTGGTATAAAAATCATATGCTTGAAAACATGTCTCAAAAATCTATTTATTGATTTAAAATATTTGTATTGCAAGCTTACTATTAAATCATAACCCAAGTTAACAAATAGTTAAAAATTTTACAAAGCAAAATAATGAAAAAGAAGTATTTGTTTGTTTGTTTATTTTTTATGCAACAACATACTTTTATATAACTTAATTTCTTTATTTATAACTATTTTGCATTCTATGATTTCAAAACGAACTAACGACGTAATATAAATAATAGTTTATTTTTGGAATTAAAAATATAAGACTAAATTTCATATTTTATTTAATAAAGTGGAAAATAAGATTGTCAAGCACATTCTTTCTTTTTTGTTGATTATTTATCTATGTTTTACAGCTAGTGACCTTTTGCATTAGCAAAGCTTTGCCACTTTCGCCATATTTATTTTCATTTAAAGTTAATAATTTCTTTTTCATACTAAGTTTAATTAGTTTCGAACTCTTTAAATATAGTGGAAATTTTTATTTATCCGTAACTTTTGACCGCATTAATTTCTCAGAGTTTCATTAGATATCGCTAAAAGTGACTGAAAAAAGTGAGATATACAAGAGTAAATTGTTCATCACTCTCACTCTGCTTTAATATGTCTTCCACATACTCAGATTTAACCGAAGATCATATATGTTGATGCTTAAAAAGTAATATTTAAGTTACAAAAATTAAAAATGTTTTTTACGGAAGTACTATTCAACACTGAACAGCATCAACTTGAGCTTTCAAAGGCAGCAAAAAAAAAAGTTCGAATAAGAAAATGTGGTAATTTTAGTTATATTCAAAATTATATCACGGAAAGATTTTTTGTACAAGTCTGAGTTACTTTAATATTTCTGAAAGTTCTCATTTTGGAAGAATTGTCCATTAAATTGCTTTTCTTGCATGTTCTTGCATGTCCTTTTCAATAAAAAAAAGTGTAGCACTTCAGAGAAACAATCCAAAAGTTATTGCAGTTCAAAGTTGTAGGTCAATCAAAACTCTTGTAAAAGACAATTAAAAATCAATATATGCAATATTTTCTTACTTTTTATGCGCAGTTTGACCTTAATTTTGCTTTAAAGGTCATTATTTTTTACACAAGCAAAATGTTTGTTCCTTATCAGATTTATTGAATAATATATGTTTAAAAAATAAGATATGAATTTTAGAAAAGTTGAAATGTCTAGATACGATTTCGAACGATTAGTACCAATTTTCATTTAGTACTTGTTACCCTAAAAGTTTCTTCTACTTCTTCATTGTTGTAATATTGAAAAATCTGTACCGTTTATTATTTTACAACATTTTTTTATTTATTGGAGGGTTAATACATTATTAATTATTAGTACTCATTTAAAAAAAGCATATTCTATAGATTATCCAGTAAACTCGATTTTCAACTTTTCATTTATAAATATCCTTAAATGCAAAGTAAAATGTTTTAACTAATTTAGTTGATTTTAAAAAAGCATTTTCATTGTTATCATTTATATAAATAAGCATTATTTTTCTACTATTTACATTACTAATTTAGATGAAAATAATCAACTGTGTTTTTACAGTTAACTTTTATAATTTCTTCAAATATTCTTTTTTTTTACAAATGCATGAATTTTTAACGCAAGATTTTTTTTAAAAAAAATGGCTACAAATTATAATAGCTTTCTTCTAATAACCTATTATTTATTTGAAGTGGTTATGATTTCTAATGCTTTTAAAATAAACAATTTAATTCCTCCCCACGACAGAAAAGCGAGAAGTTATTTTTTCACAGCAAGTGCGACACTGAAATCCTAAGTTTTCAGCACCATCTAGTGCTTAAAAGTGAAAATATTAACATTTCATCAAAAAGCAGATTCACAAAGATGTTTTGTAAACTAGAACTGTGGCAAATTTCATTATTCACCAAGAAATTCTGAAATCTGAGTTGATTTATCTGATTTAAATAGTCAATTTGAAATTTTATAACCATTTAATCAAATAGTAAAGCATTTTAATTCATTTTCTTACTCTCTTGCACAGAAGAAAGAAAAGAAAGTATTGTAATCGTCAAAATATGAATTCAAGTTGCTGAATTCCCGTGCTTTAGACCTTTCTTAATCCGAAGAACATATTTTTGGACACATGATTGTCTATCTTTTTACACAACTCAAGGTACTTTGAGTAGAGGGATGAAATACAAATCGTCCTCACTCCAAACATCAGCTTTAAAATTTTGAGCGAAATAAATTTAGAAGAATGCACGTATGGTTGTCAGAAAGTAAGTTAACACAATATAAACAAAACAAAGAGAGCTGCATGAATAAAATTTGGTAAACATATTTAACATCTAAAATTTAGATAACTATAAATTTGGAGCTAAACCCATCAATTGTCGATCTGTAGAACTTCACATGTCAATAATACATTTCAAAGATACAATCGCTTACATATATAAAGTTAGTTATATGATTTGGTAGTTTTGTGTCAGATTTTGATTACATTCGGTCAGAAAGCACATTCGGTAACCTGGTACTTACGTGCTAAGAAATCCACAGTAAAAATAAATTAATTAATACATTAATAAATATCGCACCCTCATAGACCCTTTCATAACTAGTCCTCATTAAGGTATTCAATTAATAATACACAGGTATTTTTATTGGGGAATGTGTGAGAAAGTTTTAGTTGGACCACTCCCAATTTATTATTATCATGCGGGAACATGTTGTTTTGGTTATAGGGTTTTGTGGTGTATCCATAAAAGTTTAGGCAAGAAATATTCGTTTTTTCATTGGTAGCGAGTCACCTGACCCATGAAATTTGAGGTTTGTTTTGCCGGTATTGTTTGAAATATTTAATTAAAGTTACTATCAATTGCATTTTTGTTTGTCGTTTCTATGAAATGACATCATCTTCCAGTTTGTTTACAATTTCTTACTTTTAAATAGTTAATCTCGCGCTCAGAAGATTATCGTTTGGTGTTATTTTTGAAATCCTCATTCAGTTTGAACTATCAAAATTTTGTAAAACGTGACTTATATTTATTCTTTGATGATATTATAAGAGCACTCTCGCTAATTGTGTTTCTCGAAATACTGTAAATATTAGAATATAATTTTAATATCAATCTACATTACGTTCATTGGATTTTACCACATATACAATAGCTTCCAGTAATAGTGAACTTTTCATCGAAATTGCTAGGCTTTTTTTTTAAATCCTAAAATTGGTCGAGCTCCAAAACTTTGTTCGCCAACTAGAAAACTCGAAAATAAAAGTTTAAAAAAAATAACATTAGAGAAAGAGAGAGGAATCTTGTGATTTTTTCACACCGGTTTAAACTGGTTGATGACTTAAATTCAAACAATCACTTAAAAATAATAATGCTCTCACATGATAACTTGAAATTTGCGACCGTAAATTTCATTTTAATTTTTTAAATTTAGCCTCTTTATTGCTTTGATACAGTAAAGAAATATTTTATCTACAAATCTATTTTCAACATTCGACTCAGAAAGAAGAGTTTCCAAAATGAACTGAATCTATAAGCGACATTTAATTAAAAATGATAAAATTTCATTTAATGAGTTTTAAATGAATGTTTTTTAATGAAATTTTATGAGTTGTTTTGGCTTAACATATATAACAGAATTTCTAAATTCATACTTCATGAAGTAGAATTTTAAAAAAATATCGGGGTGGGTGGGAGTAATTAGAATTAAATGAAATTTTGTTTTTTCTTCTACGAAAGGCAACCTGTACATAAATCCAAAGCGTAATACTTAAGAATTGTAATTAGGTTAATAGCTATATTGACTGTGTTCAGAGATGATGTCTTGGCCTTTTCCCCTCCTTTCATAGAATTTCATAGTCACCTTTTTCCTTCTAGAATGCATGTAAAAATGATCCATGCCTGGATAAAGAATAGTGGTATAAAACGTTATTGGAGAAAATTAGCTCGAGGGTTAGTCCATAAAAATTTCGTGGTTTTCTATGCGAATTCGAATTTTTCTGAAATGAAAGGGAAAATGATAATTTTCCTGTCCATGAGAGTTAATTTCCAGTTTCTCGTTATAAAGTGTAGTTAAAAATTGAAGAATAAATATCAAATAGGAAAAGTTGAGCAAAATATCCTTCTGTTTTCTTTCTTTCTTTCTTTAGTAATTTATCATATTATTAATGACTTAAAATATTCTCCTAATTGTGTTATATATTCGTGTCATTCATTTATCTAAGAAGTTTATTGCCAAAAACAAACCTAATATTATAAAATGAGTTGTAACGACATTAAAATACAAATATTAAATAAAAAATAATAGAAGCAAATCTTTTTCCCCCGAAAAATAATTAAGAAGTGCGTTACATTACGGCTGGAATGTATTTTAAATAAATACATTTTTATGAATTTCTCTTCACTTCTCAAATTGATCTTACTTTCTATAATCTTTGATAAGAATTTTTGTGTCAGAACTGATTTTTTTTTAAAGGCACGTTTGTTTCACAAAAATAAATAAATAAAATAAAATATTAAAAAATGAACACGGAAATTAGATTTTATACATAATTCAGATAAAACATATAAAAAAATTTCAAAATTTCACTTCAATATCTTAAAATATGTTTTTTCGGTGATGCTTAAGTTAAAGAAAATTTTTTCAAAAACGTAGTTTTTTAGAAAACACATTTACATTTTAATACATCATAAAAAATTTTTTACTAATTTTTTAATCTTAAAATTTACTATATTTGTATGTCAAACCCTCTTTAACTCCATTTTAAGTAATTTTTATTTAATTATTTATTATTATTATTTTTAGCTTTCAACTTTTTTTCAGAAATGTGGTTTTTACGTAACAATAACTTGCGTTTAAAACGGTAAATGCAATAAACTGAAATCAGCACGAAAGTAATTTAAAATTATTTTTTAATTAATAACTGTCTTCATTAGTTAAGATTTTTGATCATATTTCGTGCCGGTAAAATTCATCGAAAACTTTTTGGAAATTCATAAAGAATAGTAGGGGCGCCATCTGTTGCAAATATCTGAAATTTATTCTCAAAAGTAAAAAACCATTTCTTCCATTAATTTAATGATAAGTGATAAAAAGCAGCTATTTTATTTCTTAATAATTACTTTTAGGACATCATTTTATAATATTAAACATTTAAAATTTCATATTTTAAAATTTTTTGTTGAAAAATGAAAAGCTACGGTAAGAATAATAGAAAACTAAAGATAAATATATCAAATGACAAACAAAATTATTTTCTTGTACGCTTACTTATATAGATGTCACATCTATAATCTGGGATCTAATAATTATGAATATTAATTACTAATATAGCATTTAAATATAATGACAATCTTACATCATTTCTTTGTTGTAACAAATTAAAATGAGTGCTACATATGGAATTTAAATATCAGTGTGTTTATGCAAAAATTAAAAATTTACTTTCCGGAAACAAAAGTGAAAGACATTGACATTCATTAACATAATTTAAGGATAGTTAATCTTATTGTGTTTGTGTGCTTGTTAAGATAGTATTTTCATTTGATAGAGGTGTAGCATGTGAGTTGAGATGGTGAATAAGAGTTGGGTCATATGTGATCCGATATTTTACATTCATAAACAATTTTGGAATATGGATCGCATGACAAAATTCATGAATCTTACTCGTTGAGATTTTGATTTATTATTCGGACAAAATATTGTTCTGTTGCATTGAAATGTGAAATAATTGCAAGTATCATCACGATTTTAAATATCGTCATTATAACGTTTTCTAATTCGCTTTTAAAAGTCAAACATTTTTTGAATTTTTTTTAATACATTAAATTTCTTTAATGCATTAAAAAATATTTTAATACAATTTTATAATATTATTTAATATATTTAAAATTTCAAATTCAAAGAAGAAAAGTTGGGAATTGTTCATGTAAAAGGAAGGGAAAATATTCATTAACGATTCAGAAGTTCCCTTTGAAAGAATTATTTAAAAAAGTGTAAATATGATTATTAGTTGTTATAAAACCTGGTTAAACCATGTGAAAATTGCATTAATTTTTAAATAATTTATAAAAAACATTAATTTCTAAATAATTTGGATTTTTATAATATGAAACAAAATTTCTTTTGTTCTTTTTTAAATTGAAAATATTTTTTTCGACAACCTCTGTTATATTTTTTGAATAAAGAAGACAGAGCAAACGAAAGAAAGATATTAAAATGAGTGCATCATATCATTTTTACAGATTATATAGGGGCTATTAATCGATAATTATCTTTTTTAGGTAGGAGCTGCTAATAAAATGTGTCTATAAATTCACTGATGTATTTTTATTTTTATTTCGTCTATCCTTCGTTACTAGCAGGGTCCGACTTACCCTTGTTAGGGCCCGGGGCAAAAACTTCTTTGGGGCTCCCTTTGCTGTACTACCTTAACAATGAAAAGCATTCATTAAAGAAAGAAAAGTAAAATAAAATTTTTATTCGATTTTTGGCCCTTACCTATGTGGGGGTGAGGGACAGCTTCCCCGTTTGCCCATGCCTTAGTTAGGTTCTGATTACTAGCCTAAATGCAGATACAAATTATTTCGAAATGATATTTAAAAAAAATAAGTAGCATATAAAGATAGCATTTTAAGTAATTTTTAATAAACAATTTCTTTTCAAATGATGAAAATATTTTATCTTAATTATTTCTCCTATAACGATTCCAATAAAAATGTCTTGGTAATTGATGAATTAATACAAAAATTTTATTTTTTTCCCGCTTGGATTTTTTAGAAAATATAGAATTATAGAAAATCAGAAAGATAGAAAAAGCTATGACATGTTCCTCAAAACGTATACTGTCTTCGAAAATCGAAAGAAAGATAATGGAATATATTATTCAATAGAAAAATGTATATAGTTTATTCAAATAATCAAAAAGAAAATGTACAAATAAATAGATCCTCTTCATTGACTTGACAAGGGATGTCACTTCCGTCTCTCTCCCATCTGTCCGTTCAGTTTCAGAGCTGTGGTGGGCAGAACTTCGGCAGACGATCCTCGAGGAAGGGATTTCCGAGGCATCCCTTCCCTGCCACTCCTGCCCGTGATATCCAGGGAGTTTCTACCAAAAAATAGAATGCCCGCCTTATTATAAAACATTCTACTAATTTGATCATCAGTGAATTTCAAAAAGAAGTAGCATTTGCAAAGTGGAATCGGCATTCCATTTCCAATCAAAACTTTTATAATAAATCTATATTAGGATTTTGAAACCAATCAATCTTGAGTGCAGAACGGATTACGGATTCGATATTTAACTTATATGGACTCAAGTCCAAATAAAATTAGCTAATTATGATGTTTATATTTCTTATGGTTTCAAAAATTGCTTCTAATGGATAAATAAAGGTTTCAAAATTCTATTTGCAAAATATTAAAAAAAAATTTTTCATCCGAAATATTGTTTTTATTTTTCACCACAGATGGCGCCACGATATATAAAATATTGGCGCTACCTATGAAAAAGGCGCATAATTACTAAGTTAAAAATATTTATAGCATATGATACGTCGCTCTCAAAAGACACACGCACATTTCAAAAGGAGGTATTGCAACATGTACAATATATTCGTATGGTAAAACAGAGCATTTAATTTTCAACCATCTAGGAATCTATAAAATGGTGCTTGATTTCGGTTATCTTAACATATCTTAACAATTAATGAAAAAGAGAAAAAAAATTAAGTCAATTCCTACTTAGGTCAGTAGAAAAAAAATTATTTAGTTATTTTTTATTAATAATTACAATTAATATAAATAGATGATCAAAAAATGATTGACTTTGGCAAGAACTGAACTCACATTCTTCATCCGAAAAATAATGAAATCCTCGCATTTTACAAGTTCGGCTCTTGTCTGTTTATTTCAATTTCCCTTATAAACAGCTGAAACTGTATTTAAAGTACTATAAATCATTTACATTTAATTAATGAATTGATATTTGAAAAAAATGTATTAACATCAAGAGTCATCTACTGCAAATTTTTAAAAAATGTATTTGAACTTGAGTGGATGAATAAAAAATATTTTACTAACGACTAGCTTTTAACCGCGACTTCGTACGCATGGAAAAGCACACAAATAACCTAAAAATAATTTATTTACTGAGAGTACCTGAAAGGAAACAAAACCGCTAATCAAGTCCGACTATCTTTAAAATCAAGTCAAGTCTATTTTATTTATGGATCGAGATTGAGATAGCTACAACTCTATTATACGCCTTTTTTAAACTTTTAATTCAAATGAAAACACAGTTGTCAACAATTACAACACACTGCACATGCGTGAATTTTCAACGCTAATTGGGGCAACGTAACTGAATAAATCTTCTACGCCAACTTGCGTAACAAAATACAAATTAGAAATTTTTAATTTCCTTTATTCTGTTTTAATTTAATTCAAAAGTACTTCAAAATGATTCCGAAAAATTGATTAATTAACATTGTTTGATTTTAAATGCATCAAACGTTAAGGAAAAAAAAGACAGAATCATTTGAAATAATCGGTCGAAAACATGTTAAGCTAACCTCATTAGCTTGGACAAAAAGCAAACTTAAGTCTTATTCATTTGGCGATTGGGAAATAAAGAATTTTGGCTAGAAAGTAAGAAGAGTGTCATTTTTATTATTTTCCTCGCAATGTGTTCTTTTTTTCCCTCTTAATATAAGAACCTTCCTCTTGTATTAACGAAAATATTTTTAAAAAATTTGCTGATTTGGTCAAGCCGTTCTCGAGTTTTGCACTTAGCAACAAAATTTGAGATTCATTTTTATTTATATAGATTGAAAATATTTGCAAGGTATATATATATATATATATAT
>JAOUZG010045130.1:520727-534347 GCA_026289955.1 Argiope argentata | reverse complement strand
AATGTGGAGAGTGTAAACTTATAGTAGGAATTGAAAAATGGTAACGATTTACATATTTAAGGATACAAAACTGAAACTTTTTTAATCTTGAATTAAATCGATGGACTGTATTTACTTAATCAATATACTTTGGAAATTACACGTTAACTTTTGAGGACTATTTCGGAATCAAATGATGAGAAAGATACCCGAGCTGACATTTCACTTTCAGTCTTCTTTCTGCGGAAATCGAAATGAAGATACCAAAATTCTTATGAACTCCTAGTTTCGAACATATGACGACTTCCAAGAATTCCCAAATAAAAGCCTGCCATCTTTACATTAACTTAGCAGATTTTGGAACTAAATAAATTCGATGTAATTGAAGTTATGGCAAAAAAACATTTATTATTGAATGACTTTTTCAATTGAGAGTTGTTTCTGCATTATTCAAGAAACATTAGCTCATTTTCGTGCAATAGTAATATTTCTTATAGGGTAATAAGTGAAAAACTCTCCTCGGAATGCTGGGAAATATTCAGATTAGAATTAAAATTGAGATTGAGAAAAGATGTTTAGAAGCATGAACGAGAACAGAAGTATAGCTGAAAAATTGCACTTTACAGATTTATGTTTAATAAATAGGTCGATTGAGGGGTCCATAAAGTTTAAGCGAAAAAAGAAAAAAATCAAGAAAGTTAAGTAAGAGAAGCCTGTCACTTACCGGGAGGAGGCGGGACTCACTTTCCTTCTGCGCAGGCGCCCCGAGGAAGGAGAATAATGAAGGCGAAAAATCTCTTTTTCAGATCTGAGCAAAATAAAGACAAAGAAATAGAGAAAAATAATTTATTTAAGGAATTAAAAAGAAGTATTTCCAAATGAAAGAAAATGAAATCATTGGAATCAGGGTTAAGAAATGTTTGTAACATGATTTAGATAAGAAATATTACTTCTACTACTTAAATCAAGTATATATATAAAACTTTAATTATTAGCAATTCCTTAATTTTTTTCCCAATTATTAATGATGAGATGTTTTAATGTAAAAAAAGGGCTAGTAACAAGATTTGAAAAATTTGTTACAATAATTTTTGTACAAACTGTAAAATTTGTTGAAAGATTTGCTATAATTTTTTGTCTTGAAGGATGAATGAATTTGTTTCGTATCTTATCAAGAGGTAACCAGAGAAGAGATTCGGAGTGAGTATTACAACAGTGAAAAATCACATTTCTCTTGCATTTTCATATAATACATATACGTAATCGGGATTTGTTTTTATATTCAGAGTTCTGTGATATTTTTTATTCTTTAATTAAAGAATTGGATTAAGAAAGTTTTTTAAAGTAAAATTTACTCCAAACTGTGTTTTGTGTAGACACAGAAGGTGGCTATCATATTATGGATTTGGTAAGAATAATGGATTTACTATTTACTCAACTAATTACTCCCTCCCCTGATACTGGTTTATAGTATATCAGGCGCATTCGATAAAAATTTAATGCATACAAATTTCATAGAGAAAAAATAGTTTTGTTTAAAAAGGTTTTTTTGAAATTTTTGCAAGCGGAAGGCATCACAGACATCATTATTTTAGAGGAAATATGTTGATATCAATGAGAATGCACACATTTAGTTCGAAAAATTCTAATATAGTGTGTACATATGGTTTTTAAATAAAAATAAATGAAGGTGAAAATAAATAAATGGAGCTTATTCTACTTATCCTAAAGCACGGGGAAATTACAGTAATAAAATAGAAAATGAAATCTGTGATCACTAATTTCAAGTTATCATGTGAGAACATTATTATTTTTAAGTCATTATTTGTCTTAATTAAGTTAGATCATTAACCAATTGAAACCGATTTGAAACAATCACAAAACATCTATATAGGTCTCTACCCCCCTACCTCTCTCTATATATATCTATATATATAATGATAATTTTTTTAAACTTTCATTTTCAATTTTTCTAACTGCCAAACAAATTTAAGGATTCGATTGATTTTGAAATGAAATAACAGCTATGATGTCACAATTTTACGTCAACCTTTTAAAAACACATCTGCTGTCAAAGAAGCATATTTAATAACAAAGCAATACTGGCAAATGCTGGAAAAAAGTATATGCGATTAAAAGATGAATATTGACATTTTTGCTTTCTTCGTTGCCTAGAGATTTCGAGGTTCAATTATTAGTTGCCTTCTATTATTCAAAACTCCCTACCGAAAACAACATCATGTCCCCACACAATAAAAATAATGTCTATGATTGGACAATATTTACTTACAATAAAAGTTTATGCGAGTTTATGGTTTCCAAAAAATATTATGGATTATTATTAACTATTGCTGTTATCTTTAAATGCAAAGATAATTATAAACTTTATATTTCTAATTATCTTTGCATTTAAGTATTTTATTTATAAATATTTTATAAAACTATAAAATATTTATAAATAAAATACTCGAATCATTAATATATATCTCCAAGTAATTACCAAGTATATTTTTATTTAATTCAATTAATATTTATCTGCGGAATAGGTTGCTTCTTTTTGTTTTTATTATTATATGCAAATGTTCACTTAAGAATCAATAATTTATAAATACGGTTCGGGCTATATATATATATATATATATATATATATATATATATATATATATATATAATATGCCAGTCTTAAGAATAGTAATTCCCTAAAAAGCCGTACCGCAGAATGTTGTCAATCACATTTTTCAAAATTGTGGGAGAGTGGCTGTTAAAGCATGAATTTAAAATTTCGCTTAGTTTAGGTATTCTTATATTGTAAATCCAAATTTCATAATAAATGGAAGAAAAGCCTGATTGGGTTTCAAAAACTTTTGACAATATGACTATATTTTATTTCACCTATTATATAGTAATAAAGAAAGCAATCATCTAAACCATCCTTGTGAAAATATTTTGGCAAAAAATTATCAAATGCAGAATTTTATTATGAAATAGCGAAATAATTTCTATGCATTATTTTTATGGCAATATAAACTTGAGAAAGCAGAAAATTACACGCTAATTTAGTCAGCTCATGGGAAAAAAATCTTAAGAAATTCTGGATTGATGTACCAGATTAAACGTCTAATAATTCTTTAGAGAATTATTTGTAACAATTTTAATGTGAAGGATGTTACGTATTGTGTCATTATGTATTTAACTGGAGTTCAGTGTGATCCAGTGCATTTATAAATACATTTTAACTATAAGGAAAAGGCAATACAGACATTTTATACATAAAAAAGCATAAATAAATTTTGAAACTACATCAATCAAACTGATACATTGTTCACAATAAAATTCTCTTTTTAAAATTGAAGATACTTGAATCATGTGATAAAGATAGCTCAAATGTATTTATAAAAATCTTTCTACTGCCCTGAGAAGTACGAAAGCCTGAGTTATTACATTCATTAGATAGATAATTGAACTTAGGTTTAAATATACTATACACCTTTGGGGACTAGTTTGTTCGTCCAGACTACTAGTCTCTTACACCATGAATATAAAATATTTTTTTAAAGAATTTTTCCTCTAGTTATTTGGTACGACTGAAAAATAAAAATACAATTTCTGCAGATTAAGAAGTATATATATATTGGGAAATAAATTTAACTGTACACCTAATTGAATTAAAATTTTACGAATATTAAGAAACTAACTATACGGAAATGAAATTTGAGAGTCTTAAGATAATTCAAAGACAATTTTTGTAAGATAATTATTTTAGAAGATATGGATACTAGTTTCCATAGAAAATCAAGTCATAGCTGTTGCACAATAGAGGATGGTTAAGTAAATTCTGACGTCCGATTAAAAATTTTTATAGCCTATTTCTTGATTTCTTTTATATAGGTTTTCTTTTTAACTGAACTATTTTTTCATGGCAAGGCGAACTAAATATAGATAACTTCTAACAATATTTTGGAATTCACATTAATCAGCTACGCAAAGTGATGAATTCAATGCATTTGTAGAAAGGGTCAATGAAATAGTACTCAAATGTTTATGATGGTTTATTCGCATGTAACTGTTGCCATTCTTCAATAAGTAATAAGAGTGATTTCCATGTCACGCATGTTAGAATTTTACTTATATAGATTGTGATTTTTGTTTAATTCTGTTTATAAAACCAATAGTGTTATTTTCGAATATCTTTGGTTTTTAAACAGTTGTATGTAGATGTTCAAAAGAATATGAAAATAATACTAACTCTACTCTCGTATATCGTATTTGACGCTTCTCCTCTTCTGTCATGTTGGAAGGATCTTCCAGTTGATACCTAAAATTAGACACATCCAATGAGATAACAAAAATATATCGAGACAACAAATGAAGATGCATCAAGAATAATGTTAGTAGGAAATCTAAACTAAATAAATTAAATAAATTAATTTGTGTAAATAAACTTGAAATATGTAAATATTTTTATTTCCATAGAAATGCCAATTATTGAAAAAATTATTCTTCCAATTTTATTCACAAATATTGCAAAGAACAAGGAAATTTACGATACATGTTTCATGATAATTACATGAATAGCTTTTTATTAATCTATCTTTTCACATTACACATGTCTTGTTTTATATAATCAAACCGCCCGATTATACCCCGATATCTGTTGTGTAAAATAAACTTAAAATAGTAAAATCATGAAAAAAAAATATTTCATTCCGATTTATTTTTTCTTACTGAAATTTAATCTCGAGAGCGATCTCGGCAAAATGTTTTTAAATATTCTTTAATAAAGAGATTATACTTCTTACCCCGGATAAAATATGGACCTTGGGTAAGGTCACGAATACGTTACACGATATTGGAAAAAAATAATGATGAAACATTGATATATTGGGCGAATCCAGCAGGTTTCTTAATCTATCATGTACCCCTCGCGAATTTTTAGCGATAAATCATGCGGTTAATAGTATCCAAAAACAGAATTTATATTTTAGAAATGTATTTTTTCCAAGCAATTGAAATCAAAATTAACCACAAAACCACAATAGTAACAGCAAAATCTTCTTATCAAATTTGATACATTTGAATCACTCGGTTTCTGAATTGTTGAGTTTAAATGCTTGTAAAAGCATAGATCGACAGAAAGTCAACATTTTGATGAATTTGAATCCATATTGCATAGGTATCTAGTTTTCAGAACGTTAAATATGTATATCAAATTTTATCTATTTAGAACTACAAGAAAAATAACTATACATGCTTCATGATAATTAAATGAATGATAATGACTGAATTCTTTCTTCCCATTTTGTATATTATATTTTGTTTTTATCGTTTTAACTTACATTCATTTATCGTTTTAACTTACATAGCCAAGCAGACGAACTTCCTCTGAATAGATTTCGCTCATAATTTAATAAATATCTACAAGTTTGGTTTAAAAACTATATATCAAAGTTTATCTATCTGTTTATCAGACAGACAGATGGATAATAATGGCAGATATACAGATTGATTTTTCAAAAATTTGTTTTTAGAACTTAGAGAGGTCTAGAACGTAGAGATTCTTCCAAATATCGAGTCCGATTGCTTTGAAGATTAAAATACTCTCACCATACTTCGTAAAAGTGAAAATAAAAAAAATATTTAACTTGAAAATTGTTTTGATATTACTCTAATATGTATTCAACTTTCTTTTAGTGATTAATTTTTAACTTAACAAGTTAAAAATTAAAGATCACTAAAAGAAATTCCTTAAAAATTATTAATATTTTGTAGTTTTTTGGGAAACTATCAGATATTAAAATTCTTTGGTGAAACAGACTTTTTGATATATATATATATATATATATATATATACAGTTGCAAAAGATGGAAAGCTTTTACATAAAATAAAATATTTTATATGAGTAAATTTTATACAATAAATATTTAATATACTGTTTTTTTATAGTTTTAATTTTTTTCTTTAAATATTTATAGTTTTAATTTTTCTACAAGCACTTCAAAGTTAGTTTGTAAATATTGAAGAATAAGCAAATTATTAATAATTTTATCGGGATAGTTAATTAAATAGATAATTTCGTTAATAAAAAAAGTAGGAAAATAATTTTATCCACTCAAGTGGCCCAAAACATGTCAATTGGTGAACTCATAAACAATACCCCAGAAAAGATGAAATTAAAAATAAAATTCTTAGAGTAGTAAGATGACGAACTATTTATGATACATTTACGTTTGGGAAATCTCTTATGAAAAGCAAATGAATAACCAATAATTAGACGACAACTTAAAACAAAAAAAAGGATCAATGAGGGATTTTGTCCCTTTCCTACACCTATATTTCAAGTATCGCGCAATTTCTATGAGGTCACGTGTATACCTTTTGCACTCACTAACCATGCATCAGCATATCTTGTGATATCATATTATAATCTTTTTAATATAAAAATCCAAAACTTACTTGAGGTGCTTTTTAACTTCTCGTGGTAAAGCCTCAGGAGAACGAGATCCCGAACGACTACGCCTGCAAGAAAAGAGAATCGTTTCATGAACTGGTCCAGGGATAATTTCTTACCTTGTGTGAAAGGCTTGCAAGTGTGCATCTCTTACCTTCTGTGCTTTTTTCTGTGTTTTGGGGGTGCTTCTGATTCAGTATCGGCTCCTGAATTCACATACCTAGAAAAGTACAATTCTTATAATTGCTCGTTTTCAAATATTGTAACATTTTGGGACTTTAATTTATAAATTCCTTTTTTTTTGTATATGTAAAAATATTTATAGCTTAACGTTATTTTTAAGGAAAGACATAGACCAAAATTGCATTTTCAAATTTTACTATAACGTTGATATATTAAACCTCCTTTATACATTCTTAAATTAAAACAAAAATTGTCAACAGATCAATGAAAACATTTTTATTCAGTTTTTCATTATCATACCTCCGTAATTTACCGGCTTGGTAACAAATTTTAAGAAGTGATTTCAAATTTCCCTCAATATTGAAATAATGGGATTCCTCTCAAAATTGAAATAATGGATGCGTGCCGTTACTCTCCTCATTTGCTTGATTATACATAATTTTAAAACATTACATGCCCTGGTATATAGGGTTCTAATTTTTTTCTCTATTCAATACAGGTTTTTTTCTTTAACTATTGAGAAATGAAGTGATAACAAGTTGACTGCCATACAGTTTACTTATACTATCTAATTGTGCCGGACTATCTAACTAGAATCAATTTTTTGCTATACTTAAGAGATAGCAAAGAAGGGGTGATTTAATTAAATAGTAGGGAATATCAGGAATGAGCTTTGGAAATAAATGTGTTAAAATTCTTCGTTTATGAATTTTTAGGAACACTACAGAAAATCTAGAATCACTACAGAAATCTGAAAAATCTACAGAATACATAGTTTTTTTTTGGTGTGTGTGTGAGTGAGTGAGGCTGCGTGTTGAAAACATTTGTATTTAGATTTCAAAAAACACCAACTACTACTCACCCGCTTTTCCTTCCTGACAAATCTCTGACGACGGCACTCTGTAGCCTGGGAATGTAAAAGAACAAACATTAATCTTAGGAGGAACATAAGTAATATGATATTTTTCAAATTAAATTTTTTGCATGTGATAACGGTGCAATAATTAAAACTGATACGATATTCTTATTGAAAGGCAATACGAATGCCAAGTTCTCTAAATAGGTCTTCCCTTTTGAGAGATAAATTGAAAAAATAAATCAGGATTGTATTTGAATGCTCTGTATCCCGTTGACAAATTTGTTCAAAACTTGAAACAAATCTTTAGTTTTGGTATTAAAGTCATGAATGTAACTCTACTTTCATTTTCCCAACCTGTTGCATTTCATTACATATCGTATTCAGTTTTTATGAATGGATTGCCATTATTCCAAAAATTTCCATTTACTTCTTCCAGAATAAAGGAATTTATGATTACTTCACTCCACGTCCTTGGAATGGAGGCATTGATATTTTTTTTTCAGTTCTCTATCCAACCGGTTACTCATGCTCACTCCGATCCTTTTAACAGAACGCCTTCGTTCATCTCCCACTTCTTTCACTCTTAAAAATGTTTGTTCTATGTCTGCATTAAATCCAACAGGCATGATTAAAATAACTGATAGGAAATTAGCACTGGATAGGATATTAGTTGGATATATATTACCTTCCAGTTCACACAATACCTTTTGAAATAGTACTTTTTTCCTTTGAGAATACATTTTGAAGTGTTATCACCTCATTTGCGTTCTGTGAAGTATTCGACTTAAGGTTTCAAAATTAATTTAAGTCCCAAAGACAAATTTTATTTTATGACTAATTCCTCTAAAATACTTTGTGTAAGCGAGAATGTAAAATTATATTCAGTGAAAATGCAGATTGTAGCGACTTACGCAGTGTCGTGCTCTTTACGTTGCTCTTGTATCTTCCGCCACTGAGATTCTGATTCCACAAGACGATACTCCGACCTACGACTGGTGAGTGGGGAAAAAATATAGTTATTAGAATTTCTCATATAAAGTGTATAAATATAAGCTCTGGATACATCTTGAAATATAAATGCGAGCAAAAATTGAATTCTTGTATGAATTTATGACAATTGGAATTATATATGTAAAGGATTGTTATTTTTGCACATATATATGCATATTTTTTTTATAAATTTTAATGGAGTTTTTACTGTTTGTTGCATTTATACTAATTTCTGTTTCACTTTGCAATTAGAAAGTCCAATGATTTGCATAAAATGTTAACGAGAGAATATTAATGTCCTACTGTCAGGAGAAAAACCCCAGTAATTTTGTAATTTTTCTCATCAATTCTATTTAATGTTTTACTCCGTCAATCTTTGATCTTAGCTGTGAAGGAGGCCTTGCTATTTGTTTTAATTACATTGTAGGTTTGCTACATTTAAAAGTGGGAAGACTTTGCATTCTCAAGCACGATCCACAGTTCAGAATGTCACAGAATGTTTTGAACAGGAGTCAAGCACTATTTAAAAGTGCCGATTTCAAACGTAATTGGACCAAATTCGGAATAGATGGGCTAAATTTTATTAAAAGCAGGGCAAGAAATTGAAAGACGGCCTCCTTATCATTGCGATTTGAATCCCATTGAATACATACGGTCATCAGTAAAAAGATGCATTGGTGAAAAAAACATAACTGGGGATTTTAAATTTGAACTTGAGCTTTCCACTCTTAAAGACACATGAATCTTCAAGAAAATATCAAACTATTTTGTTATTATCCAATGGTTTTTATTTAATTAACGGTAGCCGCAGGTCTTAAATATTCAATACGAAAGTAGTTGAAGAAATATAGTTGAAAGCTTTTTCAATCAGGACATTATTTTAAAGTTCAAATAACAAGGAATTTTTAAGTTAGCTTACAATTTAGTTTAATTTAACTGTCATATAAATACATCTGCATGAGCACAAGCGAAATGAATTTTTCGCCTGATGAAGCGCGCTTAGTCAGCCAAATGCTGTGGCCTGTTTTAATGCCTATCTCCCTCTTTACTGAGATTCGTCTACCTAAGACAACCCTGTTCAGGGTTTTTCTTCTGACGGTAAGTCAGTAGGTAGGGAAGGTCGTTTGTATTGGTTTAACTCGAAATCAAGAATTAAGCAACAACAATAGAAGATTTTTTTTCTTCTTAAATTTCCGGCTTAAGAGGTAAAGTTTTTTTTCTTCTTGGTAGTGTTTTGAAAATTACTAATATGCAACACTCTCTCTGAGAGAAGGGTTTGCCTAAAGATTTCTTGGATCATCAGACTATACCCATCCAAACGCCATTCTGCTAAATGGAAGTAGAAAACGTTTTTACAAATAATTAATGTTGTGGTTAGTACAAAATAAAGAAAAAAAAGATAATTTTGATTGTTTTTATAAAAAAAGTGTAATTCAATGGGAATTCACTCACTGAGGCAAAGCACATTGGAGAAACATTGCTTTAACATTCTATGTTGACTGTGAGACACACAGTGTAGACTAAAATATGGAAACACATAAAGAAAACCGTGTTTCCTTGTTGAATAGGGAGCATCAAAAATATTAATATTTAAAACTTCTTATGAACTTCTCAGTATGGATAAATACAGATCCAGTATGTTTTCCCAAGTAAATCTTGTGCCCATCTTCCTGAAAAATAGTGTCAAGTTTTGATAACGATGATGGCAGTGAATAGCGATAACACACTTTCCTTCCCAATATAGTCCAAAAAAGCTTCATAATGTCGATGCATTGTGTCTGTGGTGGTCCAAAGATATATGAAAACTTACCTTCGTGCTTAGAAAGCCAATTTTGGACTACGTGAGTTGTATGAACAAGAGCTTTGTCATCCTGGAAAACAAAGTCACCAATAAAAAACGATATTTGTATCTTGAGATGGACTTGATGGACCAAAATTTTCAAATTATTTTTTGCACAATAATCATATTACCCCAAAGAAAACCATGACATGGTTTGAGATCAAGAGTTCCAACTATGTTTAACTCTAAGCAACGAAAAGTTTGTATTAATAAGATTTGGAATGAAGTAGAAAACTGTGTGAAGAAGACTCATCCGATCAAATTATCATCTTCCACTGCTCCACAATCAATTCTTTATAAATAAGCACCCCTTTTTACTGATACAAGCATTATCATCACTGATTAAAGGTTTTTGAATTATATCTCATCCAGAAATAACTTGCTTATGGAGCTTCTTTCAGCCTGTTTGGTGTTCACAGAGCTTGTGAGCACTTCCTTCGTTTCATTCATTACTTTTGTAGCCATGGTTTTTTTCTTCATAATCCTCATTTATAAAAATCTTTAACAATCACTCAACTTATTTTTGTCAGGGCAGTTTTTTAGGGGAGGATGTTTTCCACTATCCAAGTATGCAGAATAAACCTTCAAAATAATATATTTTGAAACATTATAAACTCTGGCTACCTCGCTAACGGAAGCACCCATTATACGAGTATAGGGTCCTTTAGGACACCTTATTGGTTATGTTCAGTAGAAGAAAACATAAGTTCCACGCATATAATTGATTTGAATTAATATTTTCTTTAAATATGCATTTCAAGAGGTGCTTCCATATATTTGTCTAACTTCTGAATATAGCCATAAAAAATAAGTTAGAAATGTAAAGGCTTTGCTGCTTAACTTTGCATCTTGATATTGTTTACCATATTATCATATTAAGAGCAATTCTTTCTTTTAAATGACCACTTTAATTATCAGATATTGTATAAATAAATTTTGTCCTGTTTCCATGGCTACTAATGAGAAAAAAGAGTAACGTGAATAAAATTTTTGAGAAGTTGTTAAAAAAAAATGATAAACTACTTTTGTATCATGCATATCTAGAAATGCTTTTAGTACCTGAACAGACAACTGAAAAATGCAATAAACCCAAGGTCAGGAAACTTTGATTGAAATGTAAACTATTAATGTCCGCAATTTTAATATTCCAATAACTTTTCGATTCTAAAAGTGCCATTTAGAATTGCAAGGGACAATTACAAAAATAATTCTTTTGAATTTCTGTAAGAGATTTCAAGAGTTTGATTCTTATAAAACAATTCCTTTTTCTGAAGTTGATAGAGAAATGTCACCTTACCTTCTCTTGCGCTGCCGACTTCTGTGGCGCTGAGAATCGGACTCGCTGCCACTTTCCTGACCCCTGTGAAAATAAATAAATTCATAGTAAAAAATCTCACATTCATTTTATATGCTTTTACGAAGAAGGAAAGTGGGAAATAAAATAATATTAAGGATGGTACAACAGAAACAAGTTGAACTTATCAGACAACGGATTAAATATCATTCCTTTATACCAGTTAAAATTGAAAATTAAAGTTCTTCAGATTTTTAAGACGTTTAGCTGCATGATAACCAAGGGAGTAATCTCTCTTCAACATTCTTACGTAGGCACACAATACAGCGTGCTTTAAGTTAAGTTCATAGTGGAGGAATTGTCCTTCAAATGAATCGAAAATACATCTATAATTATTCTTTTAGTCGTTCATAACAAAATTTGATGAAAATTAATACCTTTAATATCACCAACAAATGAAAACTTTATGTATCTAATTTGGTGAGGTATAATATTCATATTACCAACAACAGTTATAACTACGGACAATGGCCCCTTTGAGGGTTTTGATGTAAAATATAATACCACTATAATCCCGGTGATACAAAGATGTGCCAAATTTCATCTGTATAGCTCATTACTTTCCCGAGTTATTGTATTCAAAAACATGTCGGAGAAAAGACAGATGCGTTTAGAATAAGTGGATTTCTCAAAACTAAATAAAAATCGATACGTAGTTTTGTTGCATGAATCCTGCACCAAATTTCGTTCTTCCAGCTAGTTGTGAACGTTTAGTTCTTTGATAATTTGTTTTCTTCTGGTACGAGAACATATATTTTGAATCATATAGTTCATAGATTGACAGCCAGAATATTCGAGGTGAATTTTTTCCCCCGCATATACTCTCCATTGAGGATCTTATCCCTTTTTTTCGAAATAAAATTGTGGACCTTGGGTAAGGCCGCGAATAAATTATATCGCATTTTTGAACGGCAGTAAAGAAGTATTAATCTATGGAGGGAATTTAGTATTTTTTTAGTGAATCTACCGAAAGAATATATAATTTTGTTACAATTTTGCGGGCGACTGAAACCAAAATTTGACACAAAACTCCAATTGTAGTGGCGCGATAATATAAGGGTATTCAGAGATTTAAATATCTGCGATTATGAGTTATTATATTTATATGCATACAGATAAGAACAGATCGACACATAGTGAACTGTTATACAGATTTTGTTCAAACTTTGATACGTACCAATATTTTAGATGCTAAACCATTAATGAATTTTATCTACCCACCCTTAACAAAATAATTTTCAATTTAACAGTATGGCATTCGAATTTAATTCAAAATTTTGATAGAAATCTACAAATTTAATATTAATTATTAATAGACTGCAAATTAAATTTCCTCCATATAACCCACAATCTATTTAAGCTATCTTTTTCAGAGACAGACAGATATAATTCCAAAACTGTGTTGTTAAACTCAGAAAGGTATAAAATGTGAAAGATGTGTCGGAATCTGGAATTCAAATTTTCTGATGAATTACAATACTTCCTCTGTACTGAGTACGTGAGAAAGTAAAAAAATACATTTGAATAGCAAAATCTATATTTAATGTATGGAATATTAGAAAGTCTATAAACTTGTTAAAAGTCTATTAACGTTTAAATTTTCATCTTTATGTTATGCCTAAAATAATTATATTAAAATGTGAGTAACATCTTTGTGTTGTTAAAATCATTAATATCGACAAAAAGTGAATTGTTTTCCGTTTCACTCTCTCTCCCATCAACCTTCTTTAAACGCCAGAGAATTGATTATCGAAACGGCGGATTACATAAAAAAAATCTATGTATTATTAATGTTAATCATATCTTCTCTTCTGATTAATAGATGAAATGCTTGGGAGTTTTTTTCTATTTTTGCTATTAATAATAATAATAATTAATTTGTGTGTGTGTGTGTGTGTGTGTGTGTGTGTGTGTGTGTGTGTGTGTGTGTGTGTGTGTGTGTGTGTGTGTGTGTGTGTGTGTGTGT
>JAOUZG010045130.1:483250-514137 GCA_026289955.1 Argiope argentata | reverse complement strand
AACGGTATATCGCTCGGCTACTGGCCCAAACGTCGCAGGTTCGTACCGCGACCTTCACTTGCTACTTGTTCTACTCGGATGATGTGTAATTTATTTAAGAGTCAATGAAACACTTAAAATCTGTGCAACAGTAGGCACATTAACAAATCATTTACATTAACTTGAAGCGACAATAATGGCTTGTCTTTTTTCTTGAAATTCCTTATTTCGTTTGAAGTTTGAAAGTTTGTAGAGTTATAAGTGGAATACGGTCTGTTTTCAAACATGTTTCACAAATTTTAAAATCAAATAATAAGCTATCGTATATTGTAAACATTGTAATTAAGTATGCTTTGGTCAGAAAATATTCTTAATACAAATTAATCAATGAAGACTCTTTCTGGAGTCTTTATTATCTAATTTCCTTGATTCACGGAGGTTTCTAATAATCTTTCTATACATATTTATTGATATAAATGCACTTACGATTATTTTTACTTGATTATTAAAATGACAAGGATTCTGTAGACTTATTTTGTCTTATGTTTAATCTTTTGTTAATAATATTAGCATTTTTATACTTTACGGAAATATAATATTATCTATTTTTCGATTGATGTAACGAGATTAAATTATTGCTAACAGGATTTTTTCGACAACATAATCACAAATTTTTTTTCTGTTAAAATCCCCTGTTCAGGGTTGAATAAAGATAATTTTAAACAATGACATTCCTTATAAGAACCCAAAACAAATTTACTTTAGGCTGAATGAGCTAAAAATAAAGGATGAAATATTCGGTTGCAGTATGGTTTTGGAAATAAATAGTTTTGAGAAAATATTTTTATCTTTCTGAAATATTTTTTAACAGTAAACCTTTTTAATCATTCTTTTATATTAAGATGAGTTTTATAAAATAAATAATTTTAAAATCACAAGTGCATGCTGAGAAATATGGAATAGAGAAGATCCTTCCTTAAATGGAAAAGAAGAAATTAATGTCATTTCTCCCCACTAGATGTCACTACCTATTTCTAAGGTTGACATAAAACCCTTACCTGTATCTGTACTTGGAACCCAGGCGAAATATTTGTAGAGGATTACCCGTCATGTCTTTCACTTGAGTTAACCTAGGTAAAAAGATTAAATGATTAATTTATAATTAGCTACATTTACTACCATGTGATTTAGTATTTTATTAATTTCCATAGAAAATCTAATTTCTATTTTTGGATAATGGAAGACAGTACGAATTAACGCAATTGTTGCACTGTTTCTTTTTCATTGCGATTATCAATTCTGATTATACATTTGATATTTATCTCTTTCTAAATAAGAATATGCTTATTTTTACTACACAGACTAAGAGTCGAAAGATTTATTATAAATTAACTCTTATTTAAGTTTAGTGTAGGGATTAAGAGAAATTTGTTCACAGATGACTAATACGAAAGTAACAGAGCTACTTTCCTAAGTTGCACGATGAAATAATACTCATTGTCGTTTATTACGTCCTAAGCATATGTGAGCGAAAATATTTACCTGAAGAATGCATGATGCTCGATGCAGCATTTCCACAGGTACTCGCATGCTTCCCTGGAGGATGCCAAAAACACGTACGTCGTCTCATCACTCTGAAAAAAAATATTTCCCCAAGTTTGAATCAAAAGTCCAAAATATGGTAGTATGATAATATTTTAAATTTGATTTTTCTGCCTTGTTTCCCTCGAGGAAGTCAAAAATACTTACGTCGTCTCATCACTCTGAAAAAAAATATTTCCCCAAGTTTGAATCAAAAGTCATAATACTATAGCTATGAAACCAGCACCACAAAAAAGATATTTTAAAAAAATTGACATCATTTTAAAATGGTATTTTAGAGGTTCTAATTTTATCTTTGTTTTCTTTTTTTCTCTAATTTTAATAATTTTTCTAAAATTATTTTTAAGCACTCAGTTATTTTAGAAAATTTTTGAATTTCCTTTTTTTAATAAATTAAAATTCACAATTCCATAAAGTAAGCTAACCAAAAAGAAATTTATTGAAAAATATAAAATATATATAAAATACAGTTATTAAAAGCGAAAGTTATTCTTCCCAATTACCCCATAATTTAAAGAGTAACTGGAAACATAACTTTATTATTACGAATGTTGCAGATTAATCAATGAAATAGTTTTTTGAAAAAGACTTATTTAATGAAATATCCGAAGCAGGATTATGCATTTACATAAATTATTGAATTATTTATCTTCAGAATGTTTTAAATCAAATTAAAGGAAATTATTGTAAAATTCGTTCTTAATTATTCTAGTTAATCCTATTTGTGGCAAACGAAATTATTATAAGTTAGGGGAATAATTCGTTGATAAGTATATAATGTTTTTTCATAATTTTGGGATGAATAATTTTTTCACACAATTAGTAAAATACTTTCAAAGATTTACAAAAAATTCCTTTCAATATTGAAATTGATTTATTTAAATATTATTTTATTTTGCACATAATTTGTTTGCTATATGCAACAGACAGTATAATAAACAAAATATTGTATTATCACCCAAAAAATTTAAATTATATTCTTTTATTAATAGGCTAAATAAATGAAATAATTTATTTTATTACTGCGCTTTTCAATTTTTAGAACTTTAGTTTCTAAAACTTGAATTCAAATAGGCTCTATTTCCATGGAATAAATATTCTATTTTTAAAATTATAAATTAACAATTTTGAAGATATTAAAAAGTTTTTACTGTCATCAAGGGTATAGAAATGTATATTATTTCAATATTTTAATACAAAATAAAGAAGGAAGCAAAACATCAGTTACAAAATACCACCATTAAAGTCATGAAATGAAATGTTTAATTTAATACATTGAAATGAACCATCTTCTGACAAAAGTTATTGTAATCTGATTGTTATGTCTGGACTAAAGTCAACGTATGATTAACAAAAAAAAAATTCCATTAAGGATACAATGGACGATAAAAATGTAAAAAATCGATGAAATTTGCGATGTTTTTATTTTGATCTTTTATGTATATTTAAACTGTAAACTATCGTTTGGAACAAAAATTATTTTGATATTTTAATTCGTTTGCTCAATATCAGCGTTTAATTAGGATGTCACGCCCACTTGTTTTCATTTGGACGGCTGCTGTAAAAACAGTTTTGTTTTCCTCCAAGCGCTGATAGTTGATTTTGTTTTTAAATCTGACTTTATGCTGTTGTTTTTGCTTTGGCAGATGTTAAAAACTTCTACTTTTTCTTTCTTTTGTTGTTTGTTTTGGTTTGTTTATTTGTTCGTCGTACATTTCATATTCGAATCGCTCGTTTTAGTTTATTTGAGTTTAAAACAAAAGCTGTTCTATTCAGGATTAAAATTGATATTTATTCATTTTTTAATTATCTTTTTTTTTGTTTTTCTTTTTCTAAATTTTGTTTTAAAAAGAATTAAATCAGTTTTCACTTCCGAAAGCCTAATAAGTCGTCCAAACAAAAACAGACAAAGTCTGAAAATGCTAAGATATGATGGATAAAGAAATCCTTTGATTCATAACCAAGCAATTCTAATGACATTTTGGAAGCTTCTACCAAATGCAATAAACCTGAAATAGTGAATTCATCATCTTAAAATTGTGTATAATAGTTACATTGTTCTGTGCAAACACTTTAGTATTCTTTTTTGAAGAATATTCTTTGTCATGAATGTCAGGAAAAATTTCTTCAAAACCTTGCTCTAGCAAGTTTTTTTTGGTTATTCATCAAAAATGTGTCTATCCTGTGCTAAATATGGTAATAAATTTGGTTCTGCATTTAGGGAGGAACTTAATGGGAACTTACAGAAAAAAATCTTTGAAGTGAATAATAAAGTTGTAGAGGCATTCTTGTCTCGAGAAGAAATATATATTAAAATTGGATTGCTGATTTATTATAACTAAAAAAAAAAAATAGTTCATCATATAAAATAAATTGTATCGTATAAGCATTTGTCATATTGTCATCATATAATAACAATGAATTGAAAAAAAAATTCAAATAATCAGCACATGTCAAATTAGAAGAAAAACATGAGGACATAATTTATGCAGCAGGTGTATTTTGATTTGCTTCAAATTTTGTATTATGTTTGTTTATGGCTGCATATGTAGTTTAAAAATGCTATATGAATATAAATTAATCTTTGTGGCTAATGAAATATTATTTAGCAAGTCTAATTTTTATTTGAATTTTTTTAATGAAAAAAAGGAGTTGGTTTTGCTTCACTAGAAGTATTTCCTTTATATGCTTTGTGAATTCTTACAAATATATTATAAATCTATGGATGTATATATTACATAAAACAAACAAATTTTTTAATTAACACAATTATTTAACAAATTTAAGTTGTTTTAATTATTTTTCTGGTCTATAGGAATAATTTAAATATATTTTTAGCTTTTTCTCAAAATGAAATTTTATGATGCTGTCCAAATTTTCAAATATTCCATGCACATTATGTTTTTAGTTTCAACTCTGAAACTTTTATCTTATGCTGTATGAACATATGATAATATCATTTTGCATTTATAGATAAATTATGTGGTTTATATTTTTTTACTGAAGACCTCAAGTAATATTATTGTATTGATTTTTTTAAAATTTTTAAACAAAGCCAATAATGCCAAGTTTTAAACAAAAAATCATATTTTGAATTAATTTAATCATGCAAAATATTTTGTAGAGTTAAAAAATGTATCTGAAAACATTGAAATAGTTAATTTTTGTTCTATTTTTATGCACATGGAACAATTTGAAATTCTACAATATTTTCACTTTTTTTAAATTCTTTTTCCAAAATAAAAAATAAAAAAGTTATCAATAAATTTTGATGAAATTTTTATTGATGCGTTAGATTGATAAAATGCATTTACCTTGAAAATTTCAAAACAATACCTCAAAAATTGAGAAAATTTGATTTCAACGTCCATTGTACCCTTAAACAAACAAACAAAAATCCAGTAGCCGAATATTAATTAAAGAAATTTATAATTTTCTTAGCATTTGAATAAAAAAGTAGAGGAAACAATAACAAATTAGAAACAGCCAACGAAATTTGCTTAATAATGCCAATAGGATGTAACTTAATAATAAAGTTTTATCATGTCTTTGACAGTTATAAAATCTAACACTAAAGAGGAATACTTGCTTAAATTGTGAATATAGAAATGAAATTTGTCCTCAAAAGTACAAATCATTAAATATCAATTAATCTCAGTTAAACAAAAAATATGGTATTCTGTTTTAGTTATTTATTAGCGTACCATAAAACAGCGTACCATAAAATTTATTAGCGTACCATAAAATTTAATAATTATTTTTATTACTTTCTAACTTTATTATTTTATTTCTTTAGTCTCTAATAAATCCTTTAAATCCCTCTAGATACTGATTTTTTAAATTTCATTATATTTTCATTCACACTGTCCATTATCATGCTCATTCATCCATTTTTGTAGTACTCCAGATCTTCTTCATTCTAATTTTAACATTTATCGTTAGTTTTTATGTCCTTGTATTTTGTAATTTGCTTGTTTCTTTAAAATGGATTTCTCTTTAATTATTTGGAGGAGGGGGGGGGGGGTATTATAACGTCCACCTACATCTATACCAAACCGGAAAGGGGCCATATGAGCTCTAAAAACGGAGATGTGGTGTGGTGTGGTGTGATGTTAAGTCTCTAATATATATTTCATTTATTAAAAATATAATAGCATCTTGAAATTAATTTTTTTTTGAGTTCGCTGTTGCGTATTGTCATTTGTATGAAATAAAAATGTAATGTCAAACGAAAGTCCCTTTCTTTTTTCTTTCCCTATTTCCTTCTCTACTATTAGTTCACACTCTTCCTATATATAATCTCGTTCAAATTTTTATCCGCTCATGAAATAATATTTATTCCTCCACTCAACTTTAAGTAAATTTTTTAAAACTTGTAGTGGATGACACTTGATGTTAATACAGTTGTTTCAAATATTAATTCATTAATTAAATTTAATTCATTTTTAATTAATGCTTTAGTTTTAGCAGTTAGTAGTGAAAATTGAAATTGACAAGCAGCAGCTAAATCGGTAAAATGCGGAGGTTTCAGTATTTTTCGCGTGAAGGTAAAGGATGCGATTTAAATTCTTGCGAAAATCAATCATTTTTTGATCGATTATTTATATTAATTGCAATTATCAATTAAAAAGCAACTAAAATAAAAAAAATTCTGTCTTGACCTAAGTAGGAATTGACTTTTTTTTTCATATTACTTTGTGATGAAGAGTTTTTAGTAACTTATGTTGTTATTTCTCTTTCTTTTAAAATCTGTGTTAAAATTCCAAATAAAATAAAAAGAACAGATATCTAATGATAAAACTAATTCATCTTCAAGCAAAATGGAATTTTAATGAAAGCATTAAAAAGGAACAAAAGAAATGACAAAAATATTTTTAATTGCATTTTTTAAATATCACATTCTTATCACTTGAAAAAGAAAATTGGATTTTAAAATAAATGCCTCACCGTTTTATCCTTGACTCGTATCATAAAAGACTTTCCTTTAAAAAATACTTTGCTAATGCGGGGCCTGAAACAAGGAAAAATTATATAATAAGAACAAGGTAAATTAATTTCATCCATGAACACTTAAAAAAGTTTTTGTTTTCCATGAGACGAATTTTGTAGGAAAAGGGAAAAAAAAGAAAAAGAAGAAACGTTTGAAATAAATATTTTAAATAAAGCGAATAATATACAATAAAATTCAAGAAGAGTAGAAGGCTAAATTCAGAAGACAGTATAGAGCTCAGAAAATAAGTAACAAAGAAGACAGGCCTTAAAAACTCATATTCGCTTAACGAATATAAAATACATAAAACTATAAATACAATAATTACGAGACAAAAAAGAAATCACTAATTAAATTATGTATAAAAATACATACATATTCATACATTTAATACATACATACAAATCATAATTACGAATTATGCATAAAGATTACAAAGTTAGATAATTCGAGAATTGTAAAATTCGGTATCGGACACTCGGAGTCCGATATCTAACGCCTAATCGCAATTAGTCATTTCATATGCGAGAATCCCAACAGACAGTATAAGTTGGAACAGCGAAAAGAACTAACATGTATTTATTCAGAAATGAAACATCCCACATAGATTAATTTTATTAAAATATAGAAGTGGCAAGAAAAAAAAATGACGGGGAGAAAAATTATTAAATAGTATACGCAAAAATTTTATCTTCATTTATTGATTTGATGCAAAGTTGAGATGCTTTAAAACATCGCTTATTTTTTCAATGCGTGGACATTTATGGTAGAATATTTAAGAAGCGCTCTTCTTTGCTACTATAATTCATCTCGTTTAAGAATAAAATCGCTCATTTTGAGCGGTATAGAGTAAATTCAAAACAAGAGTAATAAATATGATGAATCCTTAGAAAACTTATGTGATTACATAGAATACATTTACCCTTCAACTAGCTGGTACGACAAAAAATTCTGCTAACGAGTCTATCTAATAACGGCTGAAAGAAAAACAAAAATTATTACCCTAAAATTGGCTGAAACGTAGACGTTCGTTTCCTGAAAATTGCCCTAAGACCAGCTCCGATGTAGAAAATCGTCTCCAAATAGGATAATTCTGTTTTACGAAGAATTAGAGATTGTATAATTGACGATCAAAGGATTAAACAAAATTACTTTCTTAAAAATAGGAAACAGCTATTATTTTTAATCTTTGCTTCTTTCATTCTTATTAAATTATCTGTTTAACCAGTCCCGTTTAAAAGTTCTTTAATCGTGGGAGTAAAAAAAAGGATTATGTCCAAAGATCCCTTATACGACTTATTGTTTTAAAGCTAGGCAGCAAGATAATATTGCATAAATCAATTTTTTGCAAAAATGTGAATTTTATAAAATTGAATATTTTAATGTATATTTTATATATTTATATATTTTATGAAATTTAATATTTTTAACATATTCTTTACAAAACTATTTGAATTTTGGTTTCAAGTCCATTATTTTTAGAAAATTACACTGTCTTGTATAATTGCATAATGTAATAATGTAATAATTTTAAATGCTGCTTTACAGCTTCAAAAGCTATTTTCCCAAATTCTTATCGTTAATTAATTTTTCTTCCGAATAATTTTATGAATTACATTCTCAAGCAATTTTTTTTCAACCTTGTTTCAATATGCTCTGCAGCACTTTAACAGGTGCAAAAGTGATGCACTCACTTGTAAATATTCTATGCGATTTTAATATTCAAAATGCGAAAAAATTAAGAATTGCATTTTATTTACTAGATAAATCTCAATATTTTTAAGGGGTGTGCAAAAATACAACCTTTTTTTTTGTTCAAAATCTAATTAATATGCTACTTAGCTATTAGTGAAATATTAGCAAATAATTTGATAAATCACTAAGCCTAAAAATGTTTGCTTTATACACTTTTTTAGCCAAAAAAGTCCCTTTTTTAAAGTTTTTAAACTTTTGCCATTTAACTGGTATACTTTGGTATTATTTACATATTTTTATGGCAAAAATATAAGTATTGTAGATCGTTATTCATTCTGACTATAACATACCTTGAAGTAGTTTATTGTCCGATTTGACGCGCAATTGTTTTCACGCATTTGCTAGTTTTAAATCTAAATTCAATTCAGAAAGATAAGAACATTTATTGATCAATAAGCGGGATATATTTCACTTTTCTCCGTTTATGGTAGCAAAAACCATGGATATCAAAACGATCAAAAAGGAAAAATGGTTTTGTCAAATTTTTTAAAATCATTAGCAACTCCCGTTTTAAAAGACAATAATGCTCCAATTTTGTTTTCTTCCTCATTTAGTTTCTGTGAGCGCAGACGACGTACGTAAACATTCAGAAAAATTTACAAACAAAAGGCGAAAAGTCCTGCAACGCTGGTGATTTATTGTTTACTGATTTAAGAATCTAGTTTCCGTTTCTTTCTTAACCTTATGAAATGCCATTTCTTTTCGTAAGACATTTCCATATTACAAAAGTAATAGCAATATTATATTCAACCCATATATGTAAATGCATAAATTCATTCATTTAACTGATTTGGAATCACTTATTCTACTCATGTAATCACATATGGCGAAAATCAATATATAACAAATAATATTGTTATTGTTAGTTATTTTAAATTTTTGTAGATGGAGCCATCTATAATATAGACAATATGACTGGGATTCTAATATAAAAAGCTACGACATCATGAATGAATGGATACTCATATCTGATACAATAATAAGTGCCTAGTCGACATTTTTAAAGAAATTAATAAAAACTTATCAAAAGAAAAGATATTGAAATGTAAATTATAGTTATTAATTCAGTAATTGACTGTAGTTTTCAAGAACGATGTTAAATTTTACTTAATTTTCCGAAAGGAACCAATGTCACTCTAAACCACAGGCCGATGTTCATGTCTAAAACATGTTTTTTTTTTTGTTTTGTTTTTTGAATCACAGGTACTTACCAGAAATAGTGATTGAGGATCTTCTTCCCCTTCATGACGACCACGCCACTGGGTGTCAGACCTAGGAAATATTCCACTTGGTCATCACCCTAAAAGGCAAAATACGCATAATAGCCCTAAAATTCCAAAAGCATGCATTATGAGTATCCATATTAAAGAATTGTCTTTTCTTCATTAAATGTGGGAAATTATTATCCTTGCCTTGTTGTAAGTTATGACGCATAAAATAAATAATTCGATTTTTTTTTTTGTTAACTTATCAAATGTTGAAATCCATATAAGTTATATGGATTTCAAGCAAAATTACAATTCAAGCAAAAGTTATAGGGAAAGTAAGCAAAATATTTTTTTAAATACGCAAACACGCGTTAAAAAAACAACCCTAATCAGGGGTTGAAATTTGTATTTTCTCCAATTATCTTAATAATTTAAAAAGAAATATTATTAACATAACCACGTCATTTGTATACAAGAAATTTTAATTCCCAAATCTTAAAGCACAGATTAAAACAATTCATTTTCAAATAAAGTAAAAAAATACTTAAAATAATATTATTGCTAGACTGTATGACAAAAACATATTCTTAAAAACACGAGTATCATTTAAAAAGTGTCCGCACTTGCCGATTCATTTCGGTGGTAATTGGAAAATTTTACGCTTGTATAATAGATTTGAAAATGATTACTAAAATATCACCCTATCATAGGTTAGGAGAATCGTTTTGAAGAACATATAGCTGAAAAAAAATGGTGTCAAATTAGAAGGCAGGTTTGAAATATTTAAAAGGAATACATCGTTAAAGAAATTTAATTACTATACTTTGAACTACAGGTACTTCAAAAATTATTCATCAGATTCTACGAATGGCATCTAATACGAAGCAAATATATTTAAATAAATCAGTTTTTACTAAGTATATTTAATATTTATTTAGGGCCCTTTTGTATTTGTCTTTGGAAAAATATTTAGGGTATTCAAATATTTGTTGCACCCAGGGGTACCTCTATAAGGATGGTTAATTCCATATAGCAACTAAACTACAACGGCATAATATTGTTACAAGTGGGCTAGTGCCGCGGGAGAACGCCGCAGTTGGCGACGTTTGACGAGAAGCTTCGACCAGCCGGGTTAGTTTGGCGAAATGAATAGTCTGGTAGAAGCTGAATCGTACATGAAGGTTCGCGTGCTTTTGGGAATGCGCTTGCTCAGCTGTATAAGGGACGGGTTGTCGTAGTTTCGGCAGTAGTAGTTTCCTCTCAGAAGAGAAGCATCTTGCTGAACTAGCGAATTACTATTCTTGCTTTTTATAAGTGAACTGTGTTTATGTTTGCTGTTAACGTTGTATTATTGAGTCCGCGGAGATTTACTGTTTACTGTGCCATACGATAGTTGTTTTGCAGTCTGCTTTTATTGTGCGTAAGGCTTGTATTTACGCTGTAAGTGACTGTTGACTGCTGGATTGTTTTTATCTGAAGTTTTACTTTATCGAGTCATACTATAAATACTGCTGTAAATAAATTTGTTTGTGCTATCCTCAAGTGTAAAGTCCATTCAATCCGAACCCGCTACGCTAAAAACGTAACAATATCTTTCATACCATCACGCCTTTCTAATAAACAATAATAAAAATTAATTAATAATTAATATATGATGTCTTAAGAGGAACATTTCAAAATTAATAACTGAGTGATATTTTCAGTAACATTTCACAGCATTCATCTAAAAAACTCACCAAGACAGGATGCAGGTCTATTCCATACATGTCTAACCACCTGACCCGCTCCAAGAAGCTCATTTCAACTGTAGCAGGAACTCGGCCCCTGAAAATATTCCATTACATTTACTAAGGTTAGAAAATAGCATTAATCTGACAAAAGGTAAAACAATGGGTTTTTACTTTCTCATATACGAAGTATAGAAAAAAAGTATAAATTTCAAGCAATTTGAGCTCAAAATGTTGATCAGTCACCACGCTGTAGACCTCCTCTAGCTTGAAAAATATATTTAAGGCTTCGTAACTGTTTGGGACAAAGATAACTCAGAATTTTTGGGGGGATAAACGAATGAAATTTGAAATGCTCTTCTTGTACCAAATTTGTAGATTTTTATATTTTGTGTAGAATCTGTTCTGAGGAAATTTGTCTGTCAGACCGCTTACTAAATTATTACGATAAAACATATAATTAGATGGATAAAATTCGGTACATGAATTTAGTATCTACAGTGTAGATGCTTATCAAATTTTGTGCCAAATCCAATAAGGATTCCTCCATCTGTCGGTGGTACTTACCTATTAGACCGTCGATCCGCTAACAACGCGCTAACCACACCAAATTTCATTTTGATGGCCAAAATTCTTTAATGATTTTGAGTACATGGCAAACCAATTTTGGCGCGTAGGTGATCTATTGGCGACCATTTTTCGATTTGGCGAAAATGATCGATGGCTTAATAAGTAAGTACCCTATCGATTTGTACTTTTTTTTTGTAAACGCGATAGCTCAAAAACGAAATGATTTAAATATATAAGATATTGTGTATGATTTTGGGATTACAAATATAGTTCTGATTCAATTTTTTTTCCAAGCGGGTAGGAAAAAACGGGTCCAAAACGCAAATTCGATTATCGGATACTACTAATTATATACCAAGGATAAATCGTAAAAAACGCTATTGATGACATGATAAATTCAAAAAAAAATTCTGAATTCAAGCAGAACCTTAATATTTTTTAACCATTGCATTCCGTACCTTTTTAAGCCTTCTCTGGTATAACACTCTCCTAGCTAGGGATAACGTGTCTTTCTCGTGGTCTGTGTGTCACGGGTTCAAGTTCCGGTTCGGGCATTGTTGTTCTGTTTTCTACCTGTAGGGTGTGTGAATGCCCCCCCTGTAAAAAGGGGCTGCGCAAACGACTGTGATGAGTGAGTAGTAAAAGTTGTACTCTTGGCCCTCGTTGGTGCTACTACAAAACAAGAGACGCTGATTACGCTTAAATTGCTGATTACCTCAGCGAGCTTATCGATGGCAAGTGCCATAAGAAACAACAACACTTTGTTAGAGAATATAGGAGAAAATTATTGGGAGACTACTCTGAATGATTTTAATTATGACACTTTGACTAACTTTTGTACTTTACGTATTTTTTAAAGAAAATGTGAGCTTTTTTAGTTATTTGTATCAAAAACTTTGACTCAAAAAAGGTAACTAAAATTAGTTGCGTTTTTTCTTGATAAAGATCAAAGTATCAAAGTTTTAAGAGTAGCAAAAAAGAACACTAAAGTCAAAGAAACATTAGCTCTCGGATATTTATGGAATTCAGAAAGCAGGAAATGAATGCCTAAAAGTTTTGAAAATGAGACTTACGAAAAGAAAGATGAATAGACTGCCATCGTATTATTTTATTTTCGTTCATCATCACCGTCTCATTTGTCATCTATAATAACTCAATCAGAGATGTCATACATATTAATGATCAATTAGAATTGCACAGGCTTGCAATAGGTAGTAAAGAGAATCTTTAGCATCATTTGTCGATAAATGTCTGTCATATTAATGTTATAATTCTACGAGAAATTTAAAGTTCTGAGATAACAAACCAGAATATTCGCCTCTCAACTTTCTAATACATTAGTACAATATGGCGCATTTTGAGCTTCATATTGAGAAAGCTCAGTGTACATTTTGAGTTTACTTTCGATTTACCGAGTCCAAAACTTGATACAGATCTACACCCTTGGAGGAATGAAATTTGATATTTAATGTTATCCCCCTCAAAAAAATGCAAATATACTGCTCGTCTCAAAATACCAAGACTACATCTTTCGGAAATCGTATTTCGCTAAAGGGTGTTACATAGAAAAATGAACGGTTATTATGTCTCCTAATACCTCGAATAATCTGGATTCAACTTCTTTAAAAGTGAACTTCTCCTCTTTTCATATTTCATCTCACTCCTTTTTTGAAGAAATAAACGACTCCTGGTGCATGCACAAAAGTCAAAGATGCATTCAGAATCCAAAAACCAATATTACAAACCAGTATATGGTTATCTTAATAACAAATTCCCTTCTAAATTTACTAAATATCTAATATTCCAATGTTGAAATGATTTTTCTAAATTTCATCTCTTTGCGGTTTTGACTCATGTTTACATTCATTCGAACGAATAGGCATTGAGCATTATTTTCTTTTAAAGCTCAAAAAACGTTTTTATAGAAATCTGAGATTTAAATGAAAGAACCTTATATCAGATTCCACTATCTTATTTTATTTTTAAGTTATTGTGGTCAGACAGACAAGTAGTCATTTAATTTTTTAAAAAATCAGATTGAGGGAAATGTAAAACCTGGGGCTTTATCCAAATTTCAAGGTCAAATCATTTGAATACTTTCCATTTGTATAATTTGTATTCGAAAAAGTAAGAAAGATAATTTAAAATGTATGCTTACTAAGATTTTTGTCACAATTTTTATTAATGCATCATTCATTTCTCCTTTTTTTTAAAAGCATGTAACCAAAATTTGATATTTTATAACCATTTATACAGTCCTCCGAAAAGATGTCTAGACACTTCTTATTTTTCATAATTATATAGATTGCAGACAATAAGAAGTGATTGCTAAATTCATAGGAAACTTGTCACTCAACTTGGAAGTATGTCCTTTAAAAAAAACATGTAAACTACTTCAAAAGAAGGGGCCATCTACATATTTGTAAAATTTTCCCATTTTTCAATTGTAATCCCCAATTGTTTTCCATTTTTAAATTATTCGAATAACGAAAGTTTCCTTTTATAAATTTTTAATCAAATATTTTTAAAATACCAGGAGATATACTTGGGAAAAAGTGTGGATGTTGTTTCAATAAATATAAATATAGTAAGTATAGTGGTTTGCAAAATAAATGCTTGTATAGATACAAATTAAGTACTGGAATATCAATTACAGAGAAGCCTTGCTTAGTGAGCATAATTTATTTTCGAATAGTACTCGAAGATCTTCCATTTTTTCCCCCATGGAAATCCATATAAAATAGATCGATGCATCTGATACCAAAAAAATTATTCAAATAAGTGTATTATAATGCAGTTGATTATTTATTATCCATTTTTTTTCTTTACGAGAAAAATGAAAATTTTACGAAAAACATAGTATTATCGTTAAAGGAATTTATAGAACGCTTAGTTACTGCCTTATCAGGGAGATGCTTCTCAATAAACAATGAAATAAATCTTCGTGATTTCAACACTACCATATCTGTAGAAGGGAAAGCCCTTTGTATGCATGAATTTCAGTCGAGAATCATTGTGTTTGAGGGTTTCAGCGATGTCCATCAGTAAAAGGGCATGGAAGTAGTACTGCCTTTGGAGTGCATACTATAAATTTCAATCATTCACGACACAAAAGCCTAAGGTGATGTGAATTCCCAACATTCACTTCTTATCTCTTACTTTATACTCCTTGAGAGACTATGAAGAATTTATTTCCGCCACTTTCTCGTTCTGTTCCTTTCCTGAACACGGCTCTTTGTCAACGACAAAAGTTTTGTAGAAAATCAAGATAAAACCCTCACATTACCTGAAATAATGTTTGGTCACAAGAATTTGTTGATTTCTGCAGCTGATGTTAGAAAAAACACATTCGCGTTTTCCGTGTTTCAAAATAGTTTCTTTCCAAATTAAATAATTTTATTTATTTATAAAATTTATTGAAATCAATGAATGGTATCATTTTAATTGATTTCACTATCACATAAAAAACTTTAATTGATTTCACTATCACATCGCTCACTGCCGTATGGCATGCAATTTTTCGTCACTTTGCGCTGCGCTTCGATTCAACACCGTTTCTTCTTTGATATTGGTAAAAGGATTCTTTAGAATTAAGAGCATTTTTAAAGGAGGAACCAGTTCTAAAAACCATGCAACTATTTTAGATTTTTTTAAATTTTAACTGATACAACGAACTGGAAATGCTATATACAGCGTGTCCGTAAGAAAACGACCCTAATTTAAAGTTATCTACAACGAAACTATTGTTCAGAAAGTTATGAAGTTTTGTATGGAACATAATGAAGGAATAATAATTTGTTTCAAGGAATCAAAAGATAGTTCAAAATTACGTCACCATAGACAGTTTTTCGAATGAATTACACATTTAGAATATTTTTGACAACATGACGGCCATCATTTTCCGCTACCATCTAAAATCGTGGGATAGCATGTTCCACAGTTGACCGATGTGTGTTCTGAGAAATTGTAAGAACATACTGTGAGATGCTGCTTTTTAAATCAGGTAAAGTTTTTGGATTTTCACGGCTTACCAGATGTTTTAAATTTCCCCAAAGTCAAAAGTCCCATGGATTTAGGCCTGGAGACCGGTAAGGCCACAGATCATGAAAGTGACGGCTGATGACACGTTCTTCTGTAAAATGATTATGGAGAACGTCCTTTAAACAACAGCTAATTTGTGGAGGAGCACCATCTTACATAAGAATTGTGCTTAAAAGGCTTTGGCGTGCTTGCTGTGGTCAACTGTGGAACATGCTATGTTACGATTCCAGATGGCTGAGGAAAATGATAGCCGTCATATTCAACATGTTTTGTTGTAATTACATTTTTCAAAAATATGCTAAAAGTATAATTCATTTGAAAAAATTGCCCCTAATGGCGAAATTTTGAACTTTTTTTGTATTTGCTCAAACAAATTTCCATCCCTTCCTTATAATCTAAACAAAATTTCATAACTTTCTGAACAATAGTTTCTCCTGTAGACAACTTTAAAGTATGGTAGTTTGATTATGGACACTCTGTAAATTATTGTACTTTGCGCCTATTGTACCTTTGATATTTTATTCTCAGCATTAATGAGATCATTAATAATTACTGAGTAGGGTTTGTTCAGTCTCCTGTAACTAATAGTTGAACTATCTCATTATTATTTAGTAAAAACTTTTCATTGTTCACTGTTCTGGTCTTTTCTATTATTAGCGCAACTATGAAATTAAGGATTAGTATAGATTTCATAGCTGAGATTTTACCTTTTTTTTTCTAAGTAAAAAGAAATTTTTTTGAAGAGTTATATTTTTACACACTTCATGAAGTGTTGTAAAGTTTCAGCTATATTATATAATTTGGTAAGTAAAGCTCCTCATTGCTTTAAATTCTAACATTAGAATAGCAAGAGTTCGAACTATAAATTTTCACTTCCTGTACTATAGATTATGAGCATATCCTGTTTGAAGGATCATTGAACAAAAATATATGAATATAATTATTGTACACTTTATCGGGTTATAATAACTTGCCAGAGAGCAAGGCGGATAAAAATGTGAAAATATTGACAATAAAATAAGAAACAGATTCTATGTGTACTGAAAAACAGAAGGAAAGAAAAAGAAATTTCCCACTAGGGAGTCATTTAAAAAACTAAACATTATTAATTTATAACTATAGATTTAATGTTAAGCATTTATTTGAATTTAGCAGTGTTTATGGACATTTCATATTATTTAATTAACAGTGTATTATTATTATTGTTAATTGATTTAATTATTATTATTATTTTAGTTATTATTATTTAATTTAACAGTAACATGGTCAGAAAATACAAATACGCCGTTCGATATGGCACACACACAAAAAAAGGATATATGCATATATATCCTTTTTTTAAAACTAACCCTCCATATTTTACTATTTGAAATTAATGAAAACTGAATTTGAAGGAATATTATTTATCATAGGATATCAATTATACTTTATAGATTTATATATGGTAAGGTTGACAAAAACCCAGGGGAAAAATCTTCTCAAAGTTTTCTCACATACTCTAGACTAAAAGTGTCATACATCTTTCCCATCGCGTAAAATTATAAAACTTTGACGGCCATAAATGACTCAAATTTTGACTTTCAAAATCCCACACGCAATAGTTTTATATTTCATTGTATAGTATAGAAAATAGGTACTTGAATTTTGATTACATGATATCGACCAACAGCAGGAAAGAAATATCGATATTTAACGCGAACCCAGTGTGCAGTTTTTCGTGATTAATTGCTGGCTTGTGGTTAATACGTAATACAGAAAAGTCTGAAATTTACTTTGACACCTTTTTGCAGATTTAATTAAAGATTTATCATACAGCTAAAGTTGTAGTTACAAAATCCCAAATTAAAATTTATTTATTTAAGTCATTTCGTTTACATGCATTCGGAAATACAGAACTGGACTGTCAACCCTTTCATTGATTATTTTCAAAATTTGATAAAAATCTATACTTTAAATGCTAATTCCACAAACAAGCTTTATTAACCTAAATTTATCTCTTTCATGTTCATGCAAATGCACAGATTGACACATTTGATTCCAAATTCAATTTTAGATCTGCGATTTAGATGTTAAACTCGTGTACTAAATATTATCCTCCCACACATTTTATAGTTATAGAGCGCACTTATATTCGCACGGAAGGACAGATAGACTTTTATTAATATATTTCCTTCAGAATTTGAGAGAAATCAGTTCTTTGAACGTTTTTTTCTCAACTGATTGGGAAGAAAAAATGACACTGAATTAAACTTGTACTTAGATAATTTTAATCATCAAGCTCTTTTTGTTTTATAGTTAACATGTTAACATACATTCGAAAAGCCTGATAGACAGACTTCTTCAAAGAGTATTTCGCTCAAAATTTAACGGAAATCAATAAATTTGGTGTTAAATCCAAATATTAAATTTTACTCGTCTGATTCGAAGACATTTGAGTTATCGTGTTCATAGACAAACAGACATAATTTTTTAAAAATATTTTTTTAGGAATCAAAAACCTTTAAAATGGGGAAATCCTCCAAATTCCTAAATTTGAATTTTTAAAGTATTATAATATTTCCTATTCTCTTTACATGCTAAGAAGTAAAATGATCTCAAATTAATTTTCATGCCAAAAATTTAACACCAAAAGTTAGTACTTAACTTCTACAGTTTTTACATTCTGTTATACAAAATATTGTATATCGAAATCGCCAAAAATTGGGCCCCTTGATTTTGATGAACATTCACGTTTTTAGGTCTCCCTTAATTCGAAAAATGCATTTTTTAGCATTATACCTGTTTGTCTGTCTGTGACAAACATTACTCTTAAATGTTTTGAGCTAAACGAATGAAATACTGTAAACGGACTTTACAGTAACGGACACCAAATCAGTAAATTTCTATCAGATTTTGAGCCAACGTTTTTTCAGAGGAAGTGTACACATTTGGCTGTTCTAATATAAATTAACACGATAACTACATACATACGTTCTGGCATAGAGATAGCACAATCTAGGCCTCCCGGATCCGAGTCCCGAACAGGGCATGGTTGTTCTTCTATTTATTATATGCGAAGTGTATGAATGTGCCCCGCTATAAAGAGGGGCTGTGCAAGAGAATGTGATAAGTGCGTAGCTAAGACGGACTCTTGGTCCTAGTTGGCGCTAATTGAAACAAAAGATGCATCCTCGGCGTCATCGAGCTTGTTTATGGCGTGTCATTAGTAACAAAAACAACACAATAAGTAGATAGCTAGAAGGAAGAAATTTGGCACACAGAATTAACATCTATGGTGTAGACACCTATCATATTTTTTTGTCAAATCCAGCAAATTGCTGATTGCCTATCGATCTGTACTTTCTGAAGCATGTAAACGCGGTAGCTGAAAACCGCAGTGACTTGAATATATAAAATCTGGTATGTGATTTTGTGACTGGTATGTGATTTTTATTTCAATCAGTTGAGAAAAAGACATCTGAAATACAAATTCCCTTTTTCGGATATTATGAATCACATACTACCAAAAACTCGCCAACGATCACAGATAGGTTCGTTAAAATTTCGAATTCCTGCCAAAGGTTAATATTTCTTAATTATTGTACGCCAGTGCCATGTAAAGTGTTTTCTGGGATAATACCTTTATTAAAGAATATGCTGGAAAGTTTTGGGAAGGTGACTTCCACTCGTTTCGAAATCTAGGAGGGAAAGGAAAAAGAACAAGGGGGAAAACTCACAGCAGCGTCTTGTGTATTTGCTCCACTTTCTTCTCGAGGTGCGCTGTCTGCTCAGGCAGGAACCGGAACTCTGAGACGTAGTGCTCGTGGTGCTTGCGAGGGTCGAAGTCGCCCAGCTCGGCTGAAAGAAGAGGCGTCCGAATAAAATGAATAATTTATCTGCAGCACCTTTATTTAGTGGCTGCACTAACAAAATGTTAGGAATAAAGGTCTTCAGGGGGATCTCGCAATAAGACCTCATTTCTTAAGATATCTTGGAAACTTGTATCCTGGACATATTTGCCCCCCCCCCCCCAAAGGAAGAGCTACAATTTTATTTTAAAATTCAAAATATACTAAAAGATTATTTTTTTAATAGTTTCCATTAAATGTGAGAAATATTAGTTTTATGTAGTTTTTTAGCAATTTCACTTTGACCCTGAAAGATTAGCACGCTAGTTTCGTAAATCACGCTTTTGCTCAACACTTTCTGTCTAATTAAAGGACCGCTTTTTTCCCTTTATCTTTATAATACAGGATAAAGCAGAATTCATACAAGGCTAGCTATTACGCGCAACAGTTGTATTTCTACTATTGTCCCAGTTTGTTCTAATGTGAAGTTAAGACAATGCCATCAAGGCAAAGGAAAACAGTTGTCTCAATAAGACAATTATTTGCTACTATCCCATTAAGGTCATGGGATCTTCTTGAGATAAATGTGGACTGTTGCATTGATGACGGTGTCTCAATAGATGGCTTGGTGTGAATGTTGTGTGTGATAGTAAGAGTGGATCTGAGCGGTAAATCAAATACGTTAACGGTTGTCAACGGGTTATTTTCTAGGCTATTTTCTTTCTTTTTCTTTTATCTCATTCATCCTTCTATACAGATTTATTTTTTTAAAGAAATTCCCATCAGAAAGAGTATATTAAATATAAAGAAACAAAAAAAAATCTTCTCTTTAAATATCATTAAAATTCGTTAAAGAAAATTTTTACTTTAAAAAAAATTCATTTCAAATTTGAATGGGAATGCAGAGTTATTGAAAATCAGGGTTGATTAAATTCTTCAAATTGGACCTCTCACTTCATAAGGTTGATCTTAACACAGATATTGCTATTATAAAAAAACTTCAGAACTAAAAACTAATATTCGCTTTGGTAAACATTTGTCAAAGCAAATATAATAAAATTTTGTAACCAAGTTATAAGTTTAAGACATGTGCAAGAAGAAGAGCGCATCAGATTATAGCTACATTTAAATGAAAAGGATAAACACAAAAGGAAAAGCAATCAGTAGCAAGGTATTAAATAATTGAAAATGTTAATAAAAATGGAATAAAAAATAAGAAGAAATCATTGGGATATAAATAAAAGTTTTCCATGTACAAAAAAATTCAGCAATAATAATGTTCACTATTTTCTGAGTTAATAATATTAATTGGTATTATCAGGAATATAATATTAATTGGGTATTATTAAGGATATTACTAATAAAAAAATAAATATTCTGGGTGCATTTTAAAGTTATTAAATAACTTAAAGATTTTAAGGCAATTTAAAAACTTCTGCCTTTTTAAATCTTTATAAAATTATAAAATATGAAAACAAGAGAAACAAAAACGGATTAAAATGCAGAAATTTAATAAAACTCACCTTGTAGTGATAAGGCGAAAAGCTCCGCAGCTAATTCATCTGTTAGGGGAAGCCGGCCCTGTAGTATGTCTTGTTTTAACTGAAGAACGAACTGGTACCTGCCGACACAATAGAAGGACATCAATTGAATTCGAATTCACTAATTGATTAAGTAGTAAGATTTTTGGAAATGTTATATCAGAAAATAGAAAAGAAATAACAACCTTATTATTTTTGCAATACTGTAATCATATGATTTTCTGCTATGGACACGAAATTCCACCTGTGATTCTCCCAGTTTGTGGTTTTATCATTCGCTGATTGCTTCAATTATTTCAGATAATTTTATAATCAAAAGCTATTTTCTAAATTAATCGTTTTATTTAAAATCAATCGATAGGTCATAAAAAAAGAAAACAAAATCCTGACTAGGGTTAACTGTTAAGGTGACAATTTAGACTCTTGATGAAGATGGCACCTCAGTAAAGAATTGGACAGGCGTGAAATGGAATTATAAGAAAGGAAAAGACAGTCCGGTGTTGTCAAGCTTTAAGAAGCTAAGAAGTTAGAAGAATTAATCATGAAAGCTTTAAATATCTTCCAAATGTTTATATTCGAGCTGTTATTTACATACAGTCCATAATTAAACGAAACTACTTTAAAATTGTCTACAAGTGAAACTATTGTTCAGAAAATTATGAAATTTGGAATAGGACCCAATGAAAGTATGAGAATTTGTTTGAGCTAATAAAAAATACTTCACAATTTCACCAACAGGGACAGTTTTCCTAATGAATCACACATTTAGCATACTTTTGACAAATTTCATTGCAACAAAACATGTTCAACATGACGTCCATCATTTTTCGCAATCATCTGGAATCGTAAGCATGTTCCACAGTTGACCACAGCAAGCACGTCAATGCCTTTCGAACACAATTTTCATGTAAGATGGAGATCCTCCACACATTAGCCGTTGTATAAAGGACATTCTCCATAGCCATTTTACAGAAGAACGTGTCATCAACCGTCGCTTTCGTTATCTGTGGTCTCCATGGTCTCTAGACCTAAATCCACATTACTTTTGGATTTAGAGTCATTTAAAACATCTGGCAATCCGTGATCATCCAAAACCTTTACCTGATTTAAAAAGCAGCCTCTCGCAGAGGATTCTTATTTTTTTCCAGAACAAATGACGGTCAACTGTGGAACATGCTATTTTATGATTCCAGATGGCAGCGGAAAATGATGGACGTCATTTTGAACATGTTTTTTTGTAATAAAGTTTGTCAAAAATATGCTGAATGTGTAATTCATTTGAAAAAATGCCCCTGTTGGCGAAATTTAAACATTTTTTTTAATTCATTCAAACAAATTTCCATCCCTTCATTATGTCCCATACAAAATTTCCTAACTTTTTGAGCAATAGCTTCGCCTGTAGACAACTTTAAAGTAGGGTAGTTTAATTATGGACACCCTGTATTTCATTTTTGCTTTCATTCAGCGACGGCAGCTTCTTTAAAGAGAAGTCTGTTGTACTTATCGAAACCTATCAAAATGTCCATGCAGTTTATGGAGCAGATGAAGTATTAAATCTACAAATGCTGACACTTTTTGAAGTAATTGACATCCAGCTCAGGTATGCAATCACCAGACGGAGGTTTAATGTCACCGCATGCATCTAAACTGCAAAGGAAAACTGCAATCTCCATGCAGCTTTCCTTCCTAATATAGAGTAATAAAAACAGTTTGACTGTATTTAAGAAACGGCCCTTCTAAGATCCACAAAAGTTTTTCACTTCTCACTTCAAAATCGTGTTAATAGCAGCATCAGAGCTGATGAGAATTTAACTTTTGTGAATAAAATTTTTATTCCCAACACCCAAATCAATTCCCAAAACACCCATAGGGACTTATTAATTTGAAATCAAACATCATAAGTCCTTCAGTGATGGTTATAATTATTTTTCTTAAGCAGCAAAGATTTTTTTTAAAAGAAGGGAGGGTCAAAATAACAAACAACATCTCAAAGATTGAAAATGTTATTCCAGAAGTGATTTTCCGGAAGCAATTTTGTTATATAAGTTATGCAGGCCTAACTAGTATTAAAAATATACCCTCTGAATGAATCCAAATTTTGGGTTATTCACTGAAAATGCAAAAAACAGCAGAAGATGAGTCTTCATAATCGATACAGCAAAAAATGAATGCTATTTTAGTAGGTTAAATTGTCAATTAATTAACCATCTATCTAGAACCTCATCTGATTTTTCACTTATAGTCACCAGCTATCCATACCATAAGAACATGATGGCATTTGAACCTCCACAGTTTCGAAGCTGTTTCGATGTATAAAAATATACCAAACCCTTTTTGCAGGGTATAACCATGAATTTTTTCATTTCAGAATGTATAAAATTAGATTAATGCCATAGTTTTATCTCCAAAAAGTGATTACATAGGAACAATTAAAATGTCAGGGACAGTTCACGACACAATATAACTGAACAATAATAGTATATCTAAACAATAATGCGAATTTCTATCAGTATCTCGGAAAATGATACGAGTGATAATGATGATGAATAAATTGGGAAAATTAGACATAAGTAAGCAACAAACAGGAAGGTTGAGACATATATATTAATGCAGTGACTTCACACTGAAGGACGAACAATCTGAGTATATTACTGTTAAAGGATGAATTTAAGATAAGAATAATGAGATCAAGATAAGTTTATTTCTATACCTCAATGAAAGGGACATTTGATCTCGTGATATTTCTGCAGAGCAACTGCCTAAATTTCCCAATTCAATAATTTATACTTTATAGAAAATTCAAAATTTTAGCTTCCTTATTTTATATGATAATTATTTTTATAGGTTAAATTTTTTATACAATCTATAGAGACAAAGTCTTCTATAAGAAGTGAGTCTTTGAAGTTAAGAAAAGTTAAGAAGCAGAAAAAAAATCAGGGACGTTCTTCTCTTACCTCGTGATTTCTTCTAGAAGTCTACATGGATCAGAGGCATAAAATTTCACACCGAAATAAAGTGTTAAAGGAGAAATGCCTGTAAAAATTGAAAAATCACATCACAAAAATACTTCAAGAATGAAAATGATTATAATTTTCCATATTTTTTAAATATAATTATTAATAGATATACCCATGAATACGGGTTATTATCTCGTTAACAATATCTGAGTTATAATTGTAATAGTTTAGCTAAGAAAGTTGTAGTAGTAAATATGTATAGTGACTAACACACACGTGCGCATTATTTGCAGTCATTTCATCTATAAATATATAGAAATTTGGAAAATTTTATTTCCTTTTCAGGAGATCTTGTCTATCCATAATGCCCACTAATAACAAAATAAAAACTAATCACTAATATTGCTTAAAAATAGATAGCGATACATTATCAGAAAAAACGCAACAACAATTGCAAAATAAAAATAACGTTGAAAGAAAATATTAGCAATAAACTGCAGATGAAGTGAGAATTTCAGAATCGATTTAAATATACAGTAATAAAAATGAGACCTCATTTCCTTAACCCTTGTTATATACACAATCCCACATCAGTGGAGAGCTGACAGATCGAATAGAAAGTTTGTTTTAAGCTTCTTACTCTTACTTACTTTATTGCTCATACATTTGAGTTTGATTGAGTTTACTGGCGCTAAAACCATTTCTAACTATGCAGTGCCTAACGTATGATATATGGAGTCATATGGTTCATTAGAAGGCGCATGGTCACATTTTAAGAGTGTCACAAAGTGTCTGAGTGCTGTCTAATGTCAATGTCTAAGTCTAAGTGTCACAAATATTCTATTCTATATTAAAAAATAAACGCTCATACATTTGAAAAAAAATTGTTAAGAAATGTGCATATTTTCCATTTAAAAATGTGCAAATATTTAGGAGTTTCTCTTATTGACAGGTGCTTAAGACAGTTGTAGAAAGCATTCTAATATAAATCCTGCCTTAGCATTTCGGTTGATTGCATTTTAAATTCAATGGTTAAATGTGACACTTGGAGGTAAAACTAAAAGTGTTTTAAGGTTTAAATTTAAACAGCATTACGAATTAATTTGCGAAAAATACCATAGACAAGATCTATGCCCGGACCTCGATTAGACTATGTCGGACCCTGTCAATCCCATAATTTTTTCTTTCATCCTTAGTTTCATTTCCAGAATAATAATCAGTCAATTTAAATATTAAAAAACAGTCACGGTTGCTGGTATTAAAACAGACGATAGAAATAAAGTTTCAATTTGTTATCCGTATACAAAAAATATACAAAATCTTTAAAAATTTAAATTTTTCAATGACAGATATTTTTTAATGAATGAAAATGTAAATGAATAAAAAATACAACAATTAAAGTTTATATTGTTGTCTTTCAAAATTACTAATATAAAATTTTAGATATTATCTTTCACAAGAAAGTTTTTTTCATGGATATTTATGTTAACTCGATGCCTATATAGATTTATACTGAACAATCGTAAATGAGTGAAATCGTTATTTCACCTTTCCTCTACATGAAAGTTGTAAATATATGTGTATTTTTAAGCAAAATTTTTCATGCCAAAGTTGTTCTAATTTTTGAACAGAGGTTGTCTAAGGGAAGAAGTAGTTTTTCCTATTCCTTTTCTTTATTTGATCTCATTTATAATCAAAGCATCATCCACTTGCTCATATATATGGAAGCTTGTGAAAAAGTAGAGGAAGACAGATTTTTTCGAAAAAAAAATAAACTTGTTATCATTTTCTTTAAGAGTGAAAATTTTTGCTTCCCATGGTCAATAAAAATGACATTAACATGTCTGGAGAATTTTTTATGAGAGAGAACGAGACATACCTTTCATTTGTTTTGTTACTTTGTGGAGAGGATCTAGCCAGCGCTGAAAGAAACACACATAAAATATATTTTCATGGATTATACAAAACACATTTTGAAAAATGATTATTTAACAATTTTTTTCCTACAAAATATACATATAAAATGTAACTTTGCGAATTCAAATTTGTCAATTATTGTTTTTTTCCTCTGATTCCTTTCAGTTTTCTATTATTAAAACATCACTTATATGCATTTTTTTTATTAATTGAAAGAAAAATTAAAAATCCTAAAAATATGTTTTTAATAGGATAATGTTAAGCCTTTAATCTATGTTTTCAATTACCTAAATTAATTATGGCCTAAAATTCTTTCCTCGATGTTACTGCTGCTAAATTTATTTATTAAAAAAGTAACAAAGAAAGCCCACTCTTTTTAAAACTTTAAGCATGTTAAATTGAATCTGCGTTATATTTTTAAGGCTTTTTTATGATTAATTTTTATAGTAACTTATTAAATAAAGTGTATGTAGTTATAGGCGAAATTGAATTTTTAAAAAAACATCACATTTAGCTTTGTATCTATGTGATACACTCTTGATTTTTAAAGCAATCAGTCACGAAAATATTAAATAGTATATCTGAGATATGAAGAAACAAATGGTATGTTCAAAATTTTCGTTTCCTTTTAGCTATACTGATTTGAAGATTTTTTTTATTATTTTATTTTTAAATATTTTTTGTATCCCTTTAGGTTTGAATGAATCATGTCCCAATAATTCTTTTACCTAAAAAAATTGAAGCAAGTGTTTATTAATGAACTTTACAGCTTTCTAACAATAGAATAATGGTAGTTCGTTAACTTGGAAAATGCCTTTTCTTCAATGAGTTGAAGTCGTATGCAAAATGGCACTTGTCATGGATAAGCCCGCTGATGCATCAGTGGATTTAAGCCGAAATAAGCGTCTCTTGTTTGAAGTAGCGCCAACTAGGACCAAGAGTAAGACTTTACACACACTTTTCACATTCGCTTGCACAACCCGTTTTTACGGGGGGGGCGTATTCACACGCCTCATAGATAGAACACAAAAGAACAACTATGCCCTTGCCGGGACTCGAACCCGGGCCCCAGATCACGAGGAAGACTCCTTAGATCTGTGCCAAGAAGCCAACATTTTGATGTGTATATGTGAGAACTGACACAATGTAGAATGTTTTCAAAACGTTTGCATGCTTGAATTTTCAACGCCAATGGGGCAACGCAAAAGCATGAATTTTCTAAAGCAATACAGATTATAGATTTTTAATTTCTTTTGTTTTGTTTTATTATAATTCATTTCAAAATAAATCCAAAAAATCGAGTAATTAACAATGCTTTTTTAAATGCATCAAACACTAAGAAAATAAAAGGAATCATTTGAAATAATCGGTCGGAAACATATCAAGAGTAACCTCATTAGCGTGGGGGAAAAAAACTGAAGTCTTACTCATTTGACGGCGGGGAAGTGAGGGCTTTTGGTGGGAAATAGTTACTAATTAATAAAATTGTTTAGTTATTAATGAATAAAAAATAAGCACACAATTAATTGTAATAAATAGTAACGCATGTCCTATTCTAGACTATAATCTATATATGTGCTAGATTTCATCCAATTTCGTTCTGCTCATCTAGCGTGATTGACTAACATCGTCCATCCATCCTAACTTTCACATTTATAATAGTAGCGTGGATATATGATATTATGTATTATTTGAAGCGATATAATTTTCGTAATGTCACTGTATCTCATATTTTTGTTGATACTGTCTTCTGGAATTGAAGTATATTTCATGGTTTTATTGATTACAATGCTATTGTTTGGTACTGTTCAGTGTGTATCTATTTTGCATTCGCGTATATTTTTAGTTTCGGTTTATTAAGACTAGAGCATTTCGAAATTTGATTTCCATTAGTGGTGCATAGAAGAATCAGGAAGCATTGCATTTTCTAAACCCTCGAACAATTTGAGTTCGTCCTATTACTGAGTATAAAATTTTTATCATTTTATCGTTTCTCTCACCCCTTTTTAGATGAAACGAAAGCTTCTTGATACATGCGCAAAAGTGCGGAGGGTTTCCAAATCCAAAAGTGAGCAATATGATTGTTTCAAACAGCTGTATATCTCTATTCCTTTCACGAAATATACAGTACTTGAAAAATGCGAGGTTGATGACTTATCTAATTAGTATAAATCTTAGTTAATATATATTTGGAACAATATTGCCACATTACTTTGTGATTTACCCCTTGAATAAAAATATTAGCATGGATTTTGAAACATGATAATGAAATTTGAGATATTTTCTCGGTTACATGAAAATTTTATTGCCTTCTGTTCATCGTGAACCCTCGGGGAGGCATCTCAAGTAAGAAAAGTGAAAGTGAGCTCCTAAATAAGCATGTTTTCGCTTCTTGGAATATAACTGAAATAGTCGTGGGTGCCTTTCCTCTATCTGAGGGATCACTGTGTGCCCTTTTTGTAATCTTAGTATAAATCTTGAGTTTACTCTTCGCCACTACCTTATAATTCAGATCATTTCGGACGTATGGCAGGGCGGGGTTATACGTAGGGGACTTTATAGTTTTTATTCAGAGTAATACTCACCGATTCTCCTGCCTTGTTGAGGAACCTGAGACCGAAGTAGGCTTTTTCGATGAGATTCAGGTGGATGAAGACGCGCTCCAAGAGGAATTCGCCTTTGGTATCCGCCTAAAAAAATGACAAAAAGATCGTTAGAATGAGGGCAGTATGAATAAGAATCAAATGTACGAGAATTCAAGAAAACATGCGAAGGAGATCCTATCACCCTCTCAAAAATCCTAAAAGTTATATGAGTCTAGACTCTTTTGTCGCATTATAATTGTCAATAATTTACTCATCATAAAACACGATGAACATAAAATAGTGTTTACTAATATTTGGGCGGTACTTCATAATAAGAAAAGTATTTCAAAATTAGAAATAAATTATATAGAAATGAATTGTAACATAGAAAATTTCTTTGTTTTTTCGCATTTTTAATTGCTACAAAATGAATTTTATGTCATATTTTGCTCTAAAATCACAAAAGAAAAATATTACGTTTTCGAACAGGTTCTAATAAATTATTTTATTAAAAATTCATCCTTTGACTTTGATATTTTTACAAAATGACTTTTTATTCCGAGCCTATTGCTCCAGATGTAAATGCATGTCACATTTGCATGCAAACTTGTAGGTACCAAAATCTATCTTGAAGATTTTACACTAGTATAGATTCACAATACACGTCAAATAAAGAATCGCTAAATACAAGATGTTGTGCTGTCTTCTTCTTGTGTACAACTGATTACTCCGCCACCACTGAATGAAGTACTATCTACAGGATTTGTTGAGGCCGACTGCGATCATGAGCATAATCCATCCTTAAATTAACCGATTTGTCAAATCGGCACTCTCTTCGAGATAATTAGTCACAAAGTTCGAGATAATTAACCAGAAATCATCAATAATTGTCCTTCATTCTCATCTGATGTTATTCATTGCATAAATATTATCCTATCCATAATTTGATCTTGAAAAAAATCATCCTGAAAAACTCAAAATCAATCAACCAGAAGGAATTCCGGCGTCCTGTCACAAGGGTAGTGCGTTTCCCGAGAACTGTTTCGAGTCCTGATTCGGGCATGGTTGTTCTTCTCTGTTCTACCTGTAAGGTGTATGATGGTGCCTCCCAGTAAAAGGGGCGTGCAAGTGACTGTTATGAGTGAGTAGCTAAGTCGTACTCTTGGCCCTAGTTGGCGCTACTTAAAACAAGAGACGCTCCTTTCGGCTTAAAACTCACAGATGCCTCGGCGAAGCTTATCCATGGCAAGTGCCGCATATTCTCCAATAAAGATATTATCCTCCATTCACTTTCCATAAAATTGTGGACGTAAGATAAAATTGAGAATCCCAAGATAGATACCCTCTCATATTGGCATCGAGGGTAATTAGATTTCTGACACCCTGGGTGAAGTAAGAGCTAGTTATGAATTTGCCCCTATTTTCTCGAGAGCAAAAAGTCAAAATATAGCCATTTGGTTTGTTCCACAAGTACATCACTGGTATAGGAGAGTCCAAGGGGCTCTCAAATTCTTGATTGAAGCAGGCAAGATGAAGCTAGTTGAGTTCTCGTTTTCTCAAAGGCCACTTTGAATATAAAATATTCTGAGGGTTCCAAGCGTTTTAAAATCCATCCCAAGTGTTTCAGAGAAGAAACTTCGTCTTATCACACTCTCATTTGTCTGATTCTCTCCAGACAAGATATTATTGACAATCCATTGTTAGCATTGGACTTCTTCAGGGTGAACAATTTCAAAAAATTGATATAACTTTGTTGTTCTTGGGGATGTGAAACAATTACAACATGCCACGAAAACCCATATTTTTATTTTCTTGCATGATAGCTATGTCCTTCGTAATATAGCAAAGAAAGCCAGTCTTTGTGTATTAAATACATGTTATTATCGAACAATGATTAATAAAGACAGAACTTTGATGAGTCATTTTTACTTTCTCTTATACGAAGTATAGAAAGAGCTGCAATCGTCAAAAAATTCGAACTCTAGATTTTGGCGAATTTTGAAGTTTTTGACCTTTCTCAGTTCGAAAAAAAAAATTATAAACAATGCTTATTTCTCTGTATAACTATCTGTCGGTCCCAGAGATAATTCAAAACCTGCTTTGAGAGAGGGGAGTAAAATTGTTAAAAGATATTTGTACTAAATTTGTAGATTTCCCTTCAAATTTTGAGCAAAATCACTTTGGATGA
>JAOUZG010045130.1:445360-457712 GCA_026289955.1 Argiope argentata | reverse complement strand
TTTTTTTTTTTTTTTTTTGCATTTACAAAAGCTCTGATTTTAAAAAAAATTTAAGTGAATGACTACAACAAATAAACGTAGAAAAATGTCATTTTGAGCACGTGATTATATGACACGAAATAAATAGAAATTGCTATATTTTTTTAACAATAAATGCGAGACAAAGTTTTTTGGTTCGTTTGCAATGCTAAATTGATTCATTCAATGAAACAATTAAAAGGGATAAAATATAATTGAATTAACTTGCACTTAGTGCTCGGTGCTTGGCAGTTCAAGAAATTGTGTTCTGACGTGATAAATTGAAATATGCAAAGCAGATTTCATTTTAATCTTTTTTACATTGTTTTCTGACCTCTTCTTCTAATCATCGTTTATAATCCTATTCGTTAATCGGAGTAATTGTTTCCAAATAAGATTGCATTAGCAACAATTCTGGTTCCTTTCGTTTTTATTGAAAATGAATTTGAAAATTTGTATCATTCCGTACTGTAAATTTAAATGTAGCGTAATCAGCAACAAACGACGAAGATATTTTTTGCCCTTTAGTTGAAATAGAAATTTTAGAGGATTAGAGCATTTATGATTGCCCAAAGTATCTACTACGTTACTAAATCCTACTATGTAATTTCTGCACCTGAGTTAATTTCTGGAGAGCATTTATTCGCACAGCTGTAATCAGTGATTAAAAGAGAGAGAGAGAGAGGAGAAAAGAAAGAGGCTTTTTATTGACTTCCTTCCAGTCGCTGACGATTCGGGTGGGGAGGGATGCGAACCGGTTTCGGAATTCGGGAGCAAATTCCGCTCACGTCGAGGCTCCGACCAGCTGGCCCGACCGCTTTTCTCCTCCGGCTGCCGGCCGCTCGTTTTTTGGCCCAAAAAATTAATTGAGTTTTCATTCCGCTTCCACCCCTTCGAACGTAGGTTGGCCTGATCGCAGTTCTCGTCGCAGCTGCGAAATGAGACACATTAAAATGCTTTCCGTAAAGACCGTCTGAACCCTACCCGCTTGGGGAAAGCCATGAAAGCAGCTTGGATTACAGCAACAATAGAAAGCTATACATGGTTCCTTATTTCGTCTTTTAAATGCCGATAATAAATGGACGTAAATGTATAATTAGAGAATCACTTGTTATTCTATTGGCTACTGGTTTGCTTTTGAAAAGTTCACCTAAAATAGGACCGGTTTACCAAATAGGCTATAAGTAGGCAGCTGGCTAGTGATATTAAAATTTTGTAAGACCTCTTGATTTACTTTTTTTATTTTCATTTAGTCATGTGTTTTGATTTGAAGAAAAAAAATAGCACTTGAGTCGAATTGTTTAAATTGCAGTACATATTTCTAATAATTTTTTTTCAAGTTTTCAATTCAACTTGTAGATAAGAGTGACTTAATTTGTTAGCTAGCCAGCGCACGAGTCACTAACTTTATTACCATTTGCATTAAAGCATTCGATTTTATCAAAAAAAAAGTATTCTCCCCCCCTTTTCCCCAATTTGTTCAAAATTATTCTGAAACTTTCTTAGAAATAACCCAAATTTATTAATTTTTTTTAAATTTTTTGTTTGTCATAATATTTATTGCTTTAAAACACTTTTTATGCAGGGATTAAAACGGAATAAAAACATTCTTTTTTGGGGGGAGAGGGAAGGGACCACCAAAGTTTCTATTATCTATAAATGATTTCATGATTTAATGGCGTCCTGCTTAAAAATGTACCAATTCTTGTCCTTAGTTAAACGACCAGAAACGTGTCACGCATTAAATTTCTAATTAAATGATAATCAATGTTGTAGGATAGTAATATTAAAACTTGTCTTTAGTATCTTTCAGTAAACACATATGGACCAAAATTCTGTTAGAAATTGGTCCCTTATTCTTTAATTTATTCTGTCACTCCCATTTCAGTTCATTAACTAGTATTTTAGCCTATTTGCAAATCAATTTCTACCCCATCTTGGGAAGTTGCTTTTAAAGTCGGCATTAGGAAAAATTCAATGGTGGCTACGGATACCAGGCTCGATGACGAGGGCTCCTCCTTCTCCCGGACAGCGAAAGATGGAGAGTTTCATCTGCAAAAATGCTTATCACTTCAGGACGTTGTGGACTGCTGAGTATTAACAAATGCAATTTAAAAATCAGATTAATATACTGTAAACAATCGAAACTTCCAAATAAGACTTAGACGATTACATTTGACAATATAACTGACTAGATGAAAAGTGAATAGGATGTCCCATTTTTCCGATTATTTTTGATCAGCCCACTAAGAACTCGATGCATTGGATGTCAACGATCTGGCGTCAGCATAATTTCCACAGAACAAGTCAATGCTTGGTTTGTTTTTAAAAAGCTAACTAATGCTTAGTGTTCATTTTTTAAAAATTAAGTGTTAAATGAATACTGAATTATTTTGAAACCAAATTAGAGAAACTGTGTTTGCCCCTTTGCCGGATTTGTCTTGCCCCACCCCAGAAAACTTCTGCTGCCACCTCCATTCACTTCATAAATGCATAATAACGTGCACCTACTATTATGGTGACGTTTCACCAAAACAAAATACTGAAAAAAATCATTTTTAAACTTTCATGTCCGCATAGTCCACAAAAATGTCCTTCACTGCTAAAACATTTTGCTAACTTCTCCATTAAAATATATAAATATAAAGCACAAAATTCATATACAGTGGATAAACTTAACTAGTGTTTTATTAACTGACTTATAAATGAATTTGATTATTCGAAATTAGTGAAAAGAATACTAAAATGTGTTCTAATTTAGTTAGAAAATATTTTTTTTTCTTATACTTTTTAGAAGCGAAATAACTTTACTTAACGAAACTCTCTATTCCTTTTAATTATGCCCAAATGTAAAGCAATTTTGCAAGATTTATACATTAGATTTCAGATTCTTCTCACTTGATATCTGCAGCATACCTAACCAAGGCCTGACTAAGTGAGGGGCATACGGGTCAGCTGCCCAGCTCTCCAACATTAATGGGGGCCCTAGAATCGAATAGAAATTTTATTTTACGTTTGATTCTTTAATAAATGTTCTTTATTACTAAAGTAGTGAAGCAGAAGGGGGCCCAAAGAAGTTTCCACCCCAGGCCCCAACTGGGCTAAGTCGGGCCCTGTGTCAAACATCAGTTGTTAATATATTAGGGTAACCACATTCATATCACCGGTTAATAAAACCGGTTCGCAATGGCACCGGACCTGAAAATGTTAATGTATGTTATTTTAAAAATATAACTGTAGTGACACTGTGGTGCTTACAAACATGACATCTACAATTATGATGACAGTCAGATGTTCAATTTTTGTAGCTTTAAGAAAACTCATAATTATCGAAAGCCTTTCGCTCTATAAAAACATTTATGATTAATGATCCACCGAATAAGATTTATTGTTAAATGAGGGATCCTAGACATATATATTAAGGTACAAAAAATATTCAAGAATTGTCCACTATAAAGGCTGTAAGAACTGTTAGACGAAATTAATTACTTATATAGTCTATTATGATGTTATGTCATTTTTCATGCTGATCTTCATCACCCTGTCAAAAATCTTTTGCTTTGCAAATTTTCTATCAGATGAACATTGGAGTTGCATTTTAAACAGCTGTCATCACTCTGCAGTCAGTTAGATATAAATATCGTTTAGTTGCAATTCTTTTTAGTGGCGACTTTTAAAAATCTTGTGGACTGGGCAATACATGCCCTGTGGTTCTTTTTTAACGAATTGGTCAATTTAATGTCACAAATAAGTCAATTTAGTCACATATTTTAAATTACATTATGCTAATTATTTATTATAATGAATGTTTTGATTTATTTAGTAGGACTTGTGACCATGAATATATACATTTGTTTATAAATATTGCAGTATCTAAATGAGAATAATGAAATTCATCTGAACCTGATCATATACAATTCCAAAAAAATAATAAATTAATAAAATTTACTTATATATATATATATATATATATATATATATATATATATATATATATATATATATAATTTGATATCTAGGCTAATAATACGCTTAAACCGACCTATCTGCAGGCTGCAGGCTTTCGCCCTGTGATTCTAGACAGCTTCCTAATGAAAAATCTGTCATAGTCTTCACATGCATATAGATAAGAGGGAAATAACTAAACCTATGGTGACGGGTCACTATTCTGAATATAGTAATTGATATATGAATTATATTACACTTATCCACATTTCCCTGTTGTAAAAATCAAAAAGTCTTAAGATTCTATTTATTCTGTGAAAACAGGATGATTGGCTGCGAATAAAAAAGAAAGATTCCATCTATCCTAATAATTTAAAAAAAGGAGGGGCCTTTTAAAAATTTTTAAAGCAATTAAAGGATTTAGACACAAATTTTGCAGATTAAAGTAAGTATTTCAGTTGTTTATTCAGTACAGATAGAGTATTTCAATGGTTTTACAGAAATACAAGAAGCTTTTAAAAATGAAGTGAATAACTATATTTTCTTCTAAGGTAAAGTCTTTATTAGAGGCAAAAGAAGGTTGTTAAAATTTGTTCTGATAACAAATCTCTTAGAAACGTTGAAATAAAAAAAGTTCTGCACCTCAAACCAAGACGCTCTTGATTGTAGATTCGCAAATACAGAACATTAGTCTCCGCCCAGGAGTTGAAAGATACGGAGCAAAATTACAAACACTTTTTTTTCAAAACAATATTCAAAAGGCAATAATGAAATAGATATTGCTGAAAACCATTGACTTTTCATTTTATTAATAGTTTTTCTTACGCTGGATTCAACTATAGAGGTTATATTAATGTGACTATATTATGCTGAACTTTTTAGATTAGGATGAAGTGCGAGTCATAAAAATTTGTAGTTATTAAAACTTTTATGATTGGTTGTTTTATTTAAGATGACATAAGGGTAGTCAAGAAAAAAGAATTGAACTAGAAAATAGGAGCAAAATAAACAGATACAACAAATTTCACATTATAGCTAGTAAATATAAGATTATAACAAAAAAGAATTGTATTGGAATTCATTAGGTTTAAACAACAATATTTTGAACGTGGTGTCCCTAATTTCAACTCCCTCGTTAAGAAAATTAATTGTGGGTGAAACACACCTGAAGCTGATGATCATCTCTATCCTTTCCCCTAACAATGACTTTTTACCTGCAATCGAATTGTCTTTGTATCTTTCTGGCCATTTCTGGTTGATCAGAATCTTCATTCATTCAAAGAACAACAGCAGAGTTGCTTGAATCAGAGTTAACATTGCGGTCTTCTGACCACTTATTACGATGTATTTAAATTAATCGCAACTCAGAATTAGTATTTACGATGCATATACAACTCTGAGTGCATTATAATAATGGGTTAGTAAATGAGCCTACATGCGACTTCGTTCTAAATGAGGAACAAAATACCACCTGTGGCCACGCTTTGTCGGAGATAAGGAAAAGATAGTTAAACAAAAGCAGCGGAGTACTGAAGGTGGCTTCCAATGAATTACAGGTTTGATGTAGCAGTTAATGATACCGTAACCCTAGTATTGTATTACATCTATCACTGTATCTTCTTTTGTTATAAAGACAACAATATAAGTAAAGTCTCGAAATAAAGTACTGATAATTTACAGTTATAAATCTGAAAAAGAAGAGGGTTTTTTCCCAACTTCTAAATAGAAAATTTGCTTAAGGCATATTTTTTTTTTCTTCAACGAGATTTAACTACAATTTTTATTTTTTCATACCTAATTCCCTTCTAGAAATATTAAATATATTTTCAACATTTTTTTACTAAAGTTATGACCAGTAAAGATTTAGCAAAAGCAAACTGTGGCGGAATACAATACTTTCAACTAAAAAAATTATTCCATTTTAAAAAAGTTTCAAAAACGAAATAAAAATAATAATTTCATATCAAGATGCCCCAAAGTCTAGAGTTTGAGGCATCCATACTTTCCTTAATCCTATTTCTCTCCCTAGAAAGGCCCTTATATAAGACAGATCTAAATAGTTTCGCGATTTTAAATTATTATCGAGTCTTGTATATTTCAGATCAGAAACCATTCTTGGTTGCCCTGAAGATAATATTTGCAGAAAAGAGAATTGAATGATTTAGGTTCCCAGTATTTTAATATTAGTTTATTAAAAAAAACTTAACCTTCATTTTTTTCCAAATAATTAATCTATCAAAAACGTTTTAATGAAACTACAAACGGTTAACTTTGGAAGAAGGTTGTTAGGAGGTGTTGCAAGATACTCAGAAGGTCATTGTTTTGAGTAGGTGGTTTAAAAATCTTCGCTTCTTTCTTTCTTTTTCTTTAATGTTTTTTCAGTTTTATGACAGAGGAATTTCCCACAACCGCAATACTCACCATTCCTGACTTTCTTTGTTTTTGGTAGCTATTCTTTTCCAGGGACAACGTTAAAATTAATTATTGGAATGTATATATTATTTATATTGAAATTCATTCTCGGGAAAAGCTCTTAAGTGGGGTATCTTTAAAAAAAATCAATAGAAAGAAAGACTAACCCTAATAAAAATACTTAGAAACTTACTTTTTATACTACTTTAAACTTACTTTTTATAAATGCTTATATAAATTCTTTTATGCTAATTCTTAATGCTTATATAATTTCTTTCTCTACTTTAAACTTACTTTTTATAAACGCTTATATAAATTCTTTTATAAAAGAATTTTACTCTCTTTCTATTATATAATAGAAAACACCAAAAATATTTTCTTTTTTTAATTCTTTAATTTAAATTATTCATTAAGTCTTTCAAATTTTAAGTTGAAATAATTTTTACCAAAATTATATATATATATTGTTACGAGCGAGCAAAACGCACGCCAAAGGTGAAAACGCTAGCCGCGCGTCACGGGATACTCCGCGCCAGCCGGGTTGACTTGGCGAGAAGAATGTTCTGGTAACCCCGAGAGAAGTCTGGCTGCGCCGAGGTTTTTCTCCCTTACCGCGGAAGCCTCTCGGAACTTCCGCCGTAGCACGGCCACGCTTTCGCCCGACTATATAAGAGGTGGGTTGCCTCTTCCTGGCAGTCGATCGCTCAAAGTGGATCTCGCTCTTTGAGAAGAGAAGCGTTTCGCTTACTTGTAGCTTTTCGCTTGAGCTGTGTTTGCGTTTGCTGTTAACGCTGTGTTATTGAGCTCGCTGTGATTGACTGTTGCTGTGCTATACTATAGCTGCTTTGCAAATCGTGTTTATTGTGCGTAAGACTTGTATTTACGCTGTAAGTGACTGATTATTGCTGGACTGTGCTTTCTGAAGTTTTACTTTTCCCAAGTCATCCTGTATATACCTGTAAATAGCTGTAAATAAATTTGTTTGTGCTGTCCTCATATAAAGTCCATTCAATCCGAACCCGCTACGCTAAAAACGTAACAACTGGTGTCAGAAGTGGGATTGAATGGTGAAGACTAGAGCGATGGAGGAAGCAGATAAAGCAAAATTTGAACAGCTTTTTGCTTTCATTAAAGAAATGAAAGAAGGCCAAGAGAAGATGGAGAAGAAGATGGAACAAGGCCAAGCTAATATTGTTGAAGCAATCAACACCAAAGTGGATGCTTTGGCGGAAAAGGTTCAAGAGAACGATGCAAAGATTCAGAATATCCAGCAGAGTTTTGAAGAAAAATTTAAAAAAATGGATGAAAGATTAAAGAAAGTGGAAGGTGTACAGGTAAAACCTGAAAGCCAATCCTCGAATGTTCGAGATCCCGAAATATCTCAACATGGTCCTGCTATTCCTAAATCAAGCATTAAAGTTTCCACGTACGACGGAAAAACATCTTGGCAAGTCTACAGGACTCAATTCTCCATCGTCGCAGAAGCCAATGGTTGGGATCCAGTCACGAAGGCTCGTCAACTGGCTGCATCACTACGGGCTGAAGCTGCTGATATTTTGAGAACTGTTCCCGAAGATCAACATCTGAACTTTGATGCTCTTTCAAACGCTCTGGAGTTGCGCTTCGGAGAAAAGTGTCTCAAGGACTATAGCCGTCTTCAGTTAAAGACCCGGCAACAAAGATCGAATGAAAGCCTTCAAGAGCTTGCAGCAGATGTAGAGAGGCTCTCCCATCTTGCCTTCTCCGACTGTCCTGCCGAGGTACGGGAAACACTGGCCCTGCAGTATTTCATCGACGGTGTGAGGGATCCAGAGATACAAAAGTCCCTGCGAATGGCTGAATTGAAGGACTTGAAATCAGCTTTGGTTTACTCAATGAAATTTGAAGCAGCTCAGCAAGCTTCACGGAGGGATCGCCACTCAGTAAGAGGTGCTACGGTTCAAGATGCATCAGACTCTTCGATGCAAAATCTAGCTGAAGTGGTAAAAATAATTTGCCAGGTTATCCGGAAAGGAGATGAGAGGCCCAATAAACATGGCCAGAGAACTGTGAAATGCTGGAAATGCGGCGACGAGGGCCATGTCCAAAGGAATTGTTCAGCCCGCTTAAATAAACGGGCTAAAGACCCTTCTCAAAACAACCAGGAAAACTAGAATTTGGCGGTCTCGCGGGGCGGAGGTTGCCAGTTGAAGAAAAGCCCCATTTTGGAGTTTTACAGATATCTTCTAGAGGTGGCGGTGAAAATGGTTTATTCGTCGAAGCCTTCATCAACGGAGCTCCCTGCCGAATGATCGTTGACACAGGAGCCAACGTAACCATCATGCGAAGAGATGTTGCAGAACAACTCGGAAGGAAAATTCTCTGGACACCGCCCTGCGTCACCCTCCAAACAGTCACTGGTGACAAAATCCCAATTATTGGAAAAATGAATATTGTGATAAGATTTGGAAATGCTACTTATGACCATGCTGTTTATGTAGCGGAAATTACAGATGATTTTATACTTGGACTGGACTTTCTGAAGAAATATGATTTTGTGATTGACTTTAAAAATAACTCCCTGCACTCCACATCGGAAGACGTGACTCTTTTCCATTTAGGTTCTGGAGGAGTAAATACATGCCATCAGATTGTTGCTTCAACAGACTTTGTCATCCCAGCTAGAAGAGAAATAATTTTAGAAGGATCTACTGACGAAAAGGAGAATTTCCGGTTTGGTGTCGTTGAATTTTCCAGCGACGGGAGTCTTCCAAGTGGAACGATGGTGGCCTCCAGTCTTGTAGATCTCTCGAAAAAGAATGTACCCGTCAGGGTTATCAATGTTAGTAATAAATCAAAATTAATTAAGAAGGGTGAAGTTCTAGCTAAATGCTCTCCAGTTACCTGTATCGAGAAGAATTCCCACTTAACATCAAAGAAGTCTTCCGACTTTTTGAGCCTGGAATTACTTAAAGACACTGAATTGGAGGAAGAGCAAAGAGTTGCTGCAGGAAGAGTTATTGATGAATTTAAAGACTTGTTCTCCCAAACATCTGATGATGTTGGCAGAACAAAGTTAACGCAACACCGAATCAATACTGGAAATCATCCTCCTATACGACAGAATGCCAGAAGATTGCCATTTGCCAAAGTGGAAGAGGTGAAAGATTTGTTAAATGACATGCAAGAAAAGGACGTCATTGAACCTTCGTCTAGTCCTTGGGCCTCTCCCATCGTTTTGGTCCGTAAGAAAGATGGTTCTACAAGATTTTGTGTAGATTACCGGCGACTGAATGACATCACGAAGAAAGATTCGTACCCTCTTCCCCGAATCGATGACACACTAGATACACTCTCCGGGAACGAGTGGTTCTCCACTCTCGATCTGAAGAGTGGATACTGGCAAGTGGAGATCCATCCTGACGATCGTGAGAAAACAGCGTTCACAACTGGAGGACATGGACTGTGGCAATTTAAGGTCATGCCTTTTGGCCTTTGTAATGCGCCAGCAACTTTTGAACGCCTAATGGAGACAGTTTTAAAAGGACTTACTCCAGAAGCTTGCCTCGTTTATCTTGATGACATCATCATAGTCGGACGGAATTTTGAAGAGCATCTTTGTAATCTAAGAAAGGTTCTAGATAAATTAAAAGATGCCAACTTGAAGTTGAATCCATCTAAATGTCGTTTGTTCCGTCATGAGGTAAGCTACCTTGGACATATAATTTCTGCAGTGGGCGTCCAAACAGACCCGCAAAAAGTGTCAGCAGTTAGAGACTGGCGCCGCCCTGAAAATGTGCATGAACTTAGAAGCTTCCTGGGCCTCTGCACATATTACAGGAGATTTGTTAAGGGGTTTTCTTTTATCGCTAGACCACTACACAGGTTAACTGAAAACAAACAAAAATTCTTGTGGTCGGATGAATGTGAAAAGGCATTTAACGACTTGAAAGAAGCCTTGACATCGGCTCCCATCCTGTCCTATCCTGATCCTGAAAAACAATTCATCCTGGATACAGATGCAAGTAATGAGAGCGTTGGAGCAGTATTGTCTCAGGAAATCGACGGCCACGAACGTGTCATCGCATATTGGAGCAAGTGTCTTTCGAAACCAGAACGAAATTATTGTGTCACCAGGAAAGAATTGCTCGCTATAGTGAAGGCCGTGGAGAATTTTCATAGTTACCTTTATGGAAGAAAATTTCTGCTCCGAACGGACCATGCATCTCTGACTTGGCTTTTAAATTTCAAGAATCCGGAGGGTCAGATAGCCAGATGGATACAGAAACTTCAAGAATACGACTTTGAAATTAAACATCGAAAAGGGTCGTTGCATGGAAATGCAGATGCCTTATCAAGAAAGCCCTGCTCCGAGGGTTGTCGCTATTGCTCCTCTGCTGAAAAAAAATATGGGCTTGTTACACCAACTGTGCGCCAAATCGCAGGAGCCATTCCATCTCAATCTGATCCCTGGAGTGATGAAGAGGTTCGCAAAGAACAAATAAATGATCCTGACATTAAACCGATTATGGAATTTATGGAATCAAACAATTCAAGACCTGACTGGCAGGACATTTCAAGTCTCAGTACTGGAACTAAACGTTATTGGGCTCTCTGGAATTCACTCGAAATTAGAAATGGCATCTTGTATAGAAAATGGGAGTCCGAAGATGGGAAGTCAGTTAAGTGGCAACTTGTACTTCCCCGATCAAGGATAAACCAAGTTCTGAAGGAGTTACACAGCAGTCCTGCAGGTGGCCATTTCGGAGTCATGAAGACAATTCATAAAGTCCGGGAACGTTTCTATTGGAACAACTTGAAAGATGATGTTCAAGAATGGTGCAGAACATGTGATGACTGTAACGCCCGTAAAGGACCTAAAACACGCAATCGTGGTAAGTTACAGCGGTATAATGTAGGTGCACCATTTGAGAGAATCGCCTTTGACATCTTGGGACCTCTTCCTCGGACGGACAATGGAAATAGAAACATTCTAGTCGTCATGGATTATTTCACGAAGTGGCCAGAGGCTTATCCAATTCCTGATCAAGAGGCGACTACTGTAGCAGAAGTCTTACTTCAGAACTGGATTTCCAGATTTGGAACACCTCTTCAGCTTCACTCCGATCAAGGGAGGAATTTTACTTCTGCTGTATGTCAAGGACTCTGCAAACTCCTCCGAATCGACAAAACTCAGACAACACCTCTTCATCCCCAATCAGACGGCATGGTAGAGAGGTTCAATCGTACTATTCTAAATAACCTCTCTCTTTTCGTTTCGAAAAACCAACAAGATTGGGACCAGAAACTACCATTGTTCCTGCTTGCTTATAGAAGCGCGGTTCACGAAACAACTGGCTTCACACCATCCAAGATGCTCTTTGGACGGGAACTCCGACTGCCCTGTGATCTTCTGTTCGGGTGTCCTCCGGATACGCCTTCTTCGCCTGTGGATTATGTTCAAGACCTCCAGGCCCGTTTAGAAGACGTACACAGATTTGCCCGAGATCGGATCAACATAGCGACGGAGAAGATGAAGACCAGGTACGACACTAAAGCCACCGGACATGAATTCAAGGAAGGTGACAAGGTTTGGTTCTGGAACCCGATTCGACGAAAGGGACTCTCTCCGAAGCTGCAGTCTTCCTGGGAAGGCCCATATACAGTCCTGAAAAGACTTAATGACGTCGTGGTTCGAATAAGGAAGTCACCGAACTCAAAACCAAGAGTAGTTCATTACGACCGGCTAGCCCCTTATTACGGTAACTTGTCAAATACTTAGTTGAAACCATGGTTTCCTCATTTATGTAAATGTTATCTGTATATTTGTAAATAGTTTTTTTTATGTCAATTATCTTTCAATGTTTATGTCTGAAATTTTGTGTTTATGTTATTGTCTTCTGCTCTGGGTCTGTACTGCCCGGGACGTGCAGTCCTTGAGGAGGGGGCAATGTTACGAGCGAGCAAAACGCACGCCAAAGGTGAAAACGCTAGCCGC
>JAOUZG010045130.1:433970-444960 GCA_026289955.1 Argiope argentata | reverse complement strand
ACGAATTAAATTTTCTTCCTTTTTCTAATTTTATCTAATTTTTTTATTCATTAATTTTCTAATATATGTCTGCATGGTGGCAGCAAATGGGCATTTGACTCCTCTCATCGATGACGAGACTTACTTCCTTAGGGAAAGGATGTACCGTCGCCGGTTATGGCCCTTAGGACTCAACCACAGTTCCCGCCAGTCAGTTTGGTCATTCAAGTTTTTCCGTGTTCCTTCTGGCTGATCAAATAGCCGATTTGTTGTCTGCATGTCTACATTACAGATGTTAAATCTCAGTATAAAATTTTTTCTATCTAGGTTTCTTCGTTTTGTAGTTATCGCGATAACTTATATTTGAAGAGCCTGAAGGAAAATTTTCCTTTCACTATATTTTGTCCAAAATTTGATAGAAATCTACTAATTTGATGTAAAGACAATATAACAAATTTCCTCCTTCAATGTCACAGCTTTTTTTAAAATTATTTTTTTCACAAATATCAGATATAATGCAAAAATGTATATTTTGCTTTCAGAAAGGTCTGAAACATGGAAATTGGTCAAAATTTAGATATCAAATTTTTTAACGATTACAATATTTTCTCTATACTTATATGAAAAAATAATATTTCTTGTCTATCTCCAAAAATAAAAACGGAATGTTGTTGTTTGTGACACTTTTTCAAGTCCACTGACAGGGTTGTCTGCAATTGAAACCGATTGAGCGTCTCTCGTTTTTCAGTAGCGCCAACTAGGGCCAAGAATACTAAAAACGAACTATCAAATGACATCGAATTAATATAAAAGAAGCATAAAAGTAATTTTAAAAAGAGTTGATAACAAAAAATAATTTAGAAAATATTTCATTAAGATTTGATCATAAATATTACGAAGCACGAGGAAATTTTTAACGCCGTTTTCGTGACAGTAATTGAATTCATTTTTTTAGAAAATAAAACTATTTTTCCATTGGGAAAGAATTCCTTAAAAAAATTATTTACTACGCATAGAAAAAATGAGCTGCTGATTTTTTAAAAAAGTCATTCCATGCAATAAGACTCAGCATTGAATTAATAATAAAGCTATAGATTGTAAGAAAACTTTTGCATCATTTAGAATTAAAGCATTACTTTAAAAATTCTAATGCTTTAATGCTAAATGTGTTTACTGACACTATATAACAGTTTCATTTTTAAAATGTTATATAACATCGATATACAACTAAAAGTGGCCACTTATAAAAAAGAACAATAATTAAGTTACTGTATTTTTTAGTTTTAAAATATCATGTTTGCGAACAGAAAAAAAAATGAAAAAACCTGTAACGATATAAAATTTTACTACACATATTTTTGCATGCACAAGCATTTCTGTAATAGTTGATATTAGTGGCAGTGGGGAGGGCGCAACACATTAAACTGTTTTCATTTTTCTTTTAATCTGGTCACTTTCAGCCATGTACTGACGGTAGATTAAACATTTCTAAAAAATGTGAATAATTACGTAAGTATTTACGTTTCGTGAAATGGCATTATTAATTATATATTTAAATATTATAGAACATAATTTTTAAGCCATTAGCCATAAACAGATAATTTAATGTGTAATAACTTCAACTTTTGACATATTTTAATTACTTCACGTTTTCCTGATAAAAACTGAGGAACAAGCAATATGACGGAGAGAGTTTATTAATTATCAAATTATTAATAACAAATATGCAATATATAATTTTTTTATCATCTATTTATAATAAAATACTATCAGCCAAATTCTCCTATAAAAAATCAGTTATTTTAAAATAAAAAAAATTTAAAAGAAAGTTGATGACTCCAAATTTGTATCTGGATCATTTATCTCCTTAATTTGCGCGTGAAGACAATTTTGTCTCCCTTGAAATAGTTTTAAAGAATTTTTCACTATAATTTAAAATCAAGCAAGACAGAAATATTGCATCCTTTCTCAGGAATGACACAATAGACCCCACCTTCGATAGTATTTTTTAATTCCTTTTCCATTAGAACAGAACAAGTGAAACGAGTCGTTAAGCCACCTTGAAGATTCTCCACACAACAAGAAGAAATAAAAATTGCTCAACGATTTTTCGCGCCCAAAACTATATCTGTTGATTCATCTTATTTAAAATGTATCGAAAAGCGGTCACGAAAGGAGGTTTCATTGTCGTGGGAAAGAGATATGCCGCCCAAAAAGCGAATTCAGCGTCGTCTGCCACGGGTGCAACGGAGCATGCCCCGACCTTCGTCATTAAGACAATCGATGTTCTCTGCCACTGCCTCGGATAAATATTTTGATGGTGATGCGATGGACAGTATCTTCAGCATCTGCGCAAGCCGAAATCGGCCATCCTCTTTGCGGAATCAGGAATAAGGGCTTCTAAAAAGCATGAATAATGTATGAAAGTCAAACAAATAGGAATTTAAATGTTTACTTAAATGGAGCATGGAGTATTGTACTGCAATCGTCAAAAAATTCGAACTCAAGATTTTGTATAATCTCCAAATTTTAGTCCTCCCTGAGTTCCAAAACACATTATGGGGAAATGTTTGTATATGACAACTCACAAACTGATTACCACGACTTGCCTGAAAATACACGGACAAATCTGAATATTCGGACCACTACAACAATTATTGGACCGAACTGTGGTAGAGTCTAAAGGGCTATCTCCAGTCACGGTACAACCCTTCCCTAAAGAAGTACGCCCTGTCATACCTCCACTTTTTCATGTATTCACAAGAATGACAAGAACACCACTATGCCGGGAGCTTCTCATCCTCAATTACAAAGTGCCCCCTCCGTGGGAATCTGTCTATGACAAAGATAACTCTAAAGGCTTTGATCTAGATGGAAAATGGATGCATATTCTTCACACAAATATGTAGATTTCTATCAAATATTGTGCAAACTCCGTTTAATCTGTCTGTCCAGCTGTTCGAATATGCATTAAAAATTTAGAGGGATAAAAATTGGTGCACATTTAAAGTTTATAATGTATATAGTTATCAAAGTGTGAGCCAATTCCGAAAAACATTGACTGTCTGTCATTCTGTATTTTCAGAAATATATAAACCTGATAATTCAAATGGGTATGGCATTTTATGTTTACAGTATTTCTGTGTCAAATGTTTATCTCAATCCGTTGAGAAAAAAGCGTCAGAAACTCAAATTGTATTTTTGGATATTATTAACTGCATGCTGAGAATTAATCGCCTAGAATCACACGATAGATACAGTAAAATTGCCAAATTCCCTCCAAAGGTTAACACTTCGTAACTATTATGCCTATGCCATAAAAAATGTTCTTTAGTATAACACTTTTATTAGAATAAGGGATTGTTTTGGACAGATCACTCTTCCTGGTTTCACATAATGATCCAAACCTAATAACCAGAAGATATTACAATAATGAGCCACAATTTATAATTATTTTTTTTATTATTAAACCATCAGCGATTTAATATTAGACAACAGTTCATCGTCAACATTTTTCAAGATATAAGCAATATTGATCCCATCGTGCTTTTTATAAAAGTCAGAATCAGTAAAAAATGATTCATTGCATGGATGAGTGACGATAATTCAGATAAAAGTTACATACAAGTTAAACTTAATAATACAAATTTGCTGGTCACATTTGGCAATGGTATTCATTTTATTATATCAACTTTAATCGTCATTTTTTCTTATAGAGATATCTAAGATAGTGTAAAAATTCATTGACCAAAAATAAAATATTTCATTGTTTTCTTTCACAAGGTTTTATCTTTCAGATCTCGACACAGCAAAATGGTTTCCTCTTTAGAGGGTCGTAAAAACTTTAAAGATAAATAAATAAATTAGCCAGAATGAATTTTAGGTTGTTACATTCGAGCATAAAAATTAGAAGGACAGGAAATTAAGCTTATTTCGTTGGAAAGTTCACAGCTTTTCCATTTTAGAATCTACTTTAATAGCCAAGTGGAACATTCCAAATCATTACCTACTAAATTTGCTACAAATTTTAGGTGAAATTTTTTACTAGCAAAATTTTTATTTTTAATTGCTAAACGTTATTAACGGCTTGAAATTATCAATGGCGTATAATAAAATTAGCTCAATTTTAAGCAAGTGTCAGTTTGATGTAAGTTTTAGCTCAATTTTAAGTAAATCTGATGGCATTTAATATTTGTTCGAGATTAACAAATGTGTTCTACCTTCTAAAACTATCTTATAAAAACTTTGAAATAAAAGCAATAAATTTTTTTAATTAAATAGTTTCTTTTTCTAAAAAAAATCTCCAAAAACATTAATTAGTGATATAAAAAAGAGCCCAGCCTCTCATTAATAAACGTACAAAAACATTCTCAAGAATTTTGCAGTTTGTTCGATTTCGCATAATTTTTTATCTGAAGTGTCACGCGTTTCTGACACGCCTTTTCTAATGAATCTCCAGAAATGGAATATATTTGAATGAATTAGCGCTCACTTGACTCCCAGTTTTTAAAAGCATTTTTGTTTCAGAAAGTTATTGGTTATAAGTAACAAATATTCTTCTAATACTTTTTATTCAAAATATTACATTTTATTTAGACAATCGCTTTTTTTTTATCGAGAATACAAATTTCTGGCAAAAGTATCCTTAATTTTTTTTCTCTGTAAGTAAATTCATCTACTCTACAATACATTTCAGATATCAAAATTCCTCGCGCTTTCGCTCGTATGTCAATTTTTAGTAAAAATAAAAATAAAACAGATTGAAAAAGCATTTATTTTTTACTAGAAACATTGCACAATTTTCGAATTAATAAAAAACGAGCGTTCAAATGTAAAATGAAAATCATTATCAGAAAATAACATCAGAAAGAAAAATGCGCTTAATAAGGAATTCTGGAAAAGTACCCTTTTTATTCTCTGCATATCACCCATCTGCGTAGTAAAATCTTCCAAAATAGAGACCCAGACTAATTTGCATACTTAATTGATCTGGTCCTGAGCTCAATGATTTTAACTACATCCCAACCATCTACTTAGAATCATGGAATATAATCGAAGCATGGATCGAGAAAAACATGACTGCATTTTTAAATAAAATTTTTGCTGATTATCTTCACTTTGTCAAGGGAAAATACTTTTATTTTAAATTGGTTAATATTATTTCATAAGACCGATTAAAGGGTTGATATCATAAATGCCCTCCCCATCTCCAAGATTCGTTAAGAAAATCGTATAAATTTCTTTAATATGGCATTGCAATGTAAAACCAGATGTTGGAAGCAACTTTTATTAAATATTTATAAATAAAAGCATCAACACCCAAGAAGTTGTAAGCTAAGAAATAGAAATAATACATAAATATTCACGATGGCGTCAACCCTCCCCTTTGGCCATGCCGCCTGGCGCAGTCCGCAACCGACAAATTGCGCCACCACCGAGCAACAACGAAAAATTTTTTGTTTCATTTGACGAAAGACAACCATCGCAAGTCGAGAGGCTGGCGTTCTACTTTCCCCCATTTATGCGTCTAAATGGGAAACAAATTTCGTTCGAGAAATCGTCAAGGTTGGACGACTAAAAGACACGTCATCCTTTTCAGCGAACGAACTGGTTATGGGCGCGCGGCAATTAAACTTGCCCAATCACTTCCACGCAATCGCCGGTGTTTCTTCTGATGAAGGAAGACCGAGATTCCCACAAAAAAGAGAAAAGAAATCAGCCCCCCAATCGCTTTAAACTTCGAGCCGGTATTAAGATATGCGTGCCATAAAGAAAATAATAACAATATCGAAATTGAAATAGAGATTAAAAAAAACTGAATACGGCGAATGAATCCAAGTTATCTAGTGAATGATCTAATTTGTCTCTGAAATAAATTTCCACATTGCACTCATTCATCCATTGATTTGAAAAGATTAAAATGAAATCTGCTATGCAAATTTCTATGTGTCATGTCAGAACATCATTTCTTGAGCGGCCAAGCACCACGTGCTCGTGTAAATTAATTAAATTATATTTTTATTCATTTTTATTGTTTCATTGAATGAGTCACTTCAGAATTGCTAACGATACAAAAAACTTTGTCTCGCATTTATCGCTTAAAAAAATATCACATTTTCTATTTATTTCATTTCATATAATCATGCGTTCAAAATGCCATTTCTCTAGGTTTTATTTGCTGTAGTCATTAACTTATTTTTAAAAAAAAATCAGAGCTTTTGTAAATGCGATGGCAATGCGTTATTAAAAGCTGCTTTTTTAGATGGTCGTGCAGATAATAAAATTTTTGTTTTTCACCTACGGATTTTTGTTGACGCCAGAAAACCTCCTTCCCAAAAACAATATCATGTTCTGACATGATAAAAAAACTTTAAAAATAACCTTTTTTCTCAATAGCATGTTTCTTATTTGTAAAGTATATCTGTCCATTTTAGAAATATCAGGCTTCCAAATCAAAAGCAAATTTTCATTTTGCCTTTATTCAAATAATACTAATTGTAACTGTCATACTTCCGAGATTTGTGTGTACCTTAAATGTGAAATCCCCGGCTATGTAAGCGTGTTCTCGTTTCCCTTTAGGGTACAAGGATATCAACATGGCTGTGTGAATTTCATATCCGATTACAGGATACTACACTTAGAAGCTACACTTATAGCTTTGACTGATCAATACATGAGTCAGTCATAGCTATTAAATACCGTGCGAAAGTTAGATCAGCACTTAAAATAAATCTACAATTTTCATTTAAAAAGTTTGATCGAATTTCATCTCGTATTTTAATCCGTTTCGGATTTCGGTGGAAGACGCCATGCTGAACTTTTATGCATCTGAAGTATAATATTTCAGAGTTATCTTTCTCAGATTTGAGCGAACAGACAGACAATAAAAATTTAATAATTATCAAGCATTTTGATACAGAAACACACATATAATTTCCTTCATTATCACTTGAATCTTAAATTATCGTGATTAAATTAGCAAGCAAACAGGCATTTTTCAAAACATCGTTTATTAGTAACCAGAACGCATACATTTATAATTCCAAATTATCTACTATATCCAAAAAAGGATTTGTTAATCACTCGAACTCTGCCTTCACAGTAACTTCTGAATTACACGTGCTATTATTTTCCCACGGAACCAAATGTCATATTAACAAATTCCTTTATGAAATCATATAAGTTTAAAATACTTTTTCACTTTCTCTTCTTTTCTTTTTCTTTCTTTCTTTTCTTTCTTTTTTTTAAGCTTTCTACCTTCCAACTGGGTTCTCTGAACTTCATTCGTCATGACTTAGACAAAGAATGCAATCGTTCGAATTATGAATCTTTATTGTAGCTCTTATTTCTAAGTTTAGACAATTCATTTCCCAATGGAATAGCAGCTGCAGTGGCCTAGTGGTAAAGTCTCAGCTCGTAAGCTGTCCGGTTTCAAGTCCGGGAGTCTATTCCACCGAAGAAACGTCGTTTGAGGGAGTTTGTCACGCGTTAAGTCCTTCTTATCGGGAGCGTTGCACAGTACTCTCGCCCTGACTTGGATAAACAGAACTTGACAAAAACTAAAAAGTGAGAGTCATTTCTAAAGTTATAAAAAACGCGCGCGCGCGAGCGTAAGTGTATAGGAATTTCTTGAAAATAAACTAATTACCTTCATGCATATTTACGATACTTAATTATAATATTATACCGGATTTCAAATAAATATTTGGCTATACAATAGGTTCTCGAGCAGTGTAGAATTTGTCTTATTTTAAAAATATTGTTATTGTAAACTGAATTTCTTTTTAATAGCAAAATTTTCAGTGGAATTAAAGATCCATTGTATGAACTATTCAGAACCATTACATTCGTACTTAAATAACTGGCGGATTTTCGCTGTTAAAAATGTCATTCAGAAAGCAGAATGTATGTTTACAAAGAAGAAAAGAAAATTGCTTGCAACGAATTTTTTTATGAGTATAAAGAATTTTTGTTCACCTAAGCGTAAAACAGCGATTCTTACCCTTCTCAGAAAATAGAAAAATAAACAAAGAGAAATAGCATTTTAATACAATTTGCGGTATGTACGTCATGCTGTGTAGTATGTTTGTCTATTTCTTTCATGGAATTGAATTTTTTTAAGCAGGTTATCCTCCCGACATTAAGCTGACTTTTTGAAACACGTGTCATTCACAAAAAATATCAAGGTTCTGCTTGTTTCGCTAACAAAATTGCCAATTTAGACATCCTTCGACCAGTAAGCAATAGAAATGCGAGTAAAGTAAAATTTTGTGGTTAATGCACGTTTTCAAAAGGCATCTCGTATTATTTAATTTTTTTTCATATTTGCGAGCAAAATGTTTTAAAAACGTTGTTACTTCACATAGCGATAAAGCACACACAGCACACACACACATATATATATATACACACACACATACAGGGTGATTCAAAACAACGGGGACAAACTTACATGGTAGATCAGTCATACAACAAGGATAAAAAATCACATAGGATCAGAAGGTCGCAACTGCGATCCGGAACCGCTACAAGACGTCTAAAATAATACATAATATAAAGAGAAGAAACGAAACCATTACAGATCATTTTATTGTTAATGACTCACTTACATGCGACTAATGTCGAGCTTACAGGAAATGCTCAAAGTTTTTTACAGATGCATCGAGACATGCCTGGCATCTACGTTGCATGGAACGGCGCACCTTCTCAAAATACCAGGTGTATCTCGAATACTTCCTGCTGCACGAAACGATCCTTCCTACTAAGTCTTCCGGGGTTGCAAAAGGTGTTTCATAGACCCCATAAGAAAAAAATCCAAGGTAGACAGATCTGGTGATCATGATGGCTATACGATCGGTCCTCCGCGACCAATCCAGCAGCCAGGAAAAGTAGCCTTTAGATGTGCTCTGACTTCTGTGCTGAAATGTGCAGGAGCTCCGTCGTGTTGAGATCGAATGCGTCGACGAATAGGCATCGGAACATTATTCAGTATTTCTGGCAGAACCTCTGGCAAGAATATTAGATAAATGGAACCGTTAAATCTTTCTGGGAGAATATACGGACCAAGTAAACAGTCTCCTACAATGCCAGCCCACACGTTAACGGAACATTTTCGTTGTGTGCCATGCAGATGTATAGCATGGGGTGGGGTTCATCCGCCCACGTATGCAGGTTTTGAAAGTTCATCAGACACTCTAATGAGAATGCAGCCTCATCTATGTACAGAACACTTGCTGCGAAGTTTCGGTCTGCAGCCTTTTCTTGAAAAAACCACCGCGCAAAATCCATAAGTTTGTTGTGGTCTCCCAGTTCCAGTACCTGGACGCGCTCTAAATGATAAGGATGTAGCCCTTCGTCATGTACAATGCGCCAAACGGTAGCTTGAGGGATATGGGTCTCTAAGGATACAACTCGTGTACTTGTTGAAGGATTACGCTCCAGTTCTTGGAGTACCCTTTCTTCAGCATCAACTATCCAAGTTGTTCATTGGGGACCAGTTTCCAGCTTGTGCACGTAAAACGAGCCAGTTTCACACAATCGTCGATGCAGAGTGGCAAAGAATGAGCGGCTAAGCACATTTCTAACACAATATTTAGCGCGATACATTCTCAAGGCTTCTCGTCCATTACATTTGGCCATGCCGTAAATTAAGTGCATGTCAGCTATTTCGAAGTGTGTGTAAGTAGCCATGTTACGCACAACACATCCACGGCTCGAATGAAGACAATCTCCGTTTACTCAGGTCGTGTTTGTATCGCAACGCTCTCTCGTGGCTTTAGCGCCCTCTACAAACGTTTGCGACCCTATGCTTGTATGCGATTTTTGATTCTTGTTGTATGACTCATCTGCCATGTAAGTTTGTCCACGTTGTTTTGAATCACCTTGTATATATAATATGCTTTTTTTAATTCCTCCAATTAATTCCTACTCCCCTTATATATATATTGTCCAAATTTTCAATCGATAATAAAATACTTTTTATACATCCACTCAAGCTCAAATATATTTTTTTTAACTTGTAGTGAATAATTCTTGTCATTTATACCTTTTTTTTAAATATTAATTCATTAATTTAATTTAATTAATTTTTAATAATTTAAATAGAGTTTTAGCAGCTTGTAATGAAAATTGAAATCAACAAGTAGTAGCTCAATCTGTAAAATGCATAAAAGTGCTTCGGTTTTTTTCACGCTAAGGTGAAAAATACGAGTTCAATTTTTGCGAAAATCAATAATTTTTTGATAAATTATTTATATTAATTGTAATTATTTAGTGAAAAGTAACTAAAGTGAAATTTTTTGCGTTTTCCTAATTAGGAATTTACTTAATTTTTTATTATATATATTACTAGGTGTACCAAGCACTGTTAGCCCATACTAATTCCATTACCCGAGCAATGCCGGGTACGGGAATGCTAGTATATATATATATTATATCAGAACATTGATATTTATATATTTAGATTGTAAATTTTTATCAGATTTTTACAATGTTTTACACGATTTTGAAACATTTATCCAATTTTATGTTTAAAAAAATTGATTAAGCTATCTAAAAAGTTTCGGCGTAATTTAGTATTAAAGCGAAATTTCGCCTCTTCGTTAAAAAATTCGCCAAAAATTCAGTTTTAGAAATTCGGCTTTTTAAAATTGTATTACAGCATACTACATTGTATTGTTTTTCAGGAAACATATTTTCTGTATTTTTCCAACTAAACGTCTATTTTACAGGGCCGTTCAAGAAATAGACCCGTCAAAATTTCGTTTTTTAAAAAAATCGATACTTAATTTTTGCGTCGATATTTCGTAAAATAAATATTACCTCCGTGGTCTACGATAGAAAGTCCATCCGATTACACTGTTACACTGCTATATTGAGTCTAAGTTGAACGGACACGTAACAATGACAATTTTAAAATCTCGGTTATACAAAACGAAACGGGACGCATCAGCGATCGCTGCTCCGAAAGGTCATGTTTCACTCGAAAAGTAGCATTACAGGTTTTAATTTC
>JAOUZG010045130.1:397808-417517 GCA_026289955.1 Argiope argentata | reverse complement strand
GAATTGCAGTCTGTTGAGAATGCTGGCCAGTCCATAAGGGTGATATCCTCCGATAGAAGGCATTCTTTTATGATGTTTGCACGGTGATGATAGACAGTGTCATCCATAAACACTGATTCTTTGCCCATGGTACCCCGAAACAAACATACATATTGTTTCAGAATGACATACTGGTCGGTCTTGGTTCTAATTTGAACACGTTTGTCAGTTCTGGAACTCAGAATAATTCCTCCCTAACGAGCAACCCTGCACTACCGTAATGGGGTCGTTCAATGGTATTCTCTTGGTGGTAACGGGTACCTGGCGCAGTTTATATGAAAGTTCGGCAAGAATCAGACTGCAAGATAACTCGTCGGAGAACACCACACAGGCCCACTGTTGTGGTGTCCACAATGCATGCTCTTTACTCCAGGTTAATCTCAGGTGATAGTGAGTTATAGTAAGTGGAACACATCTGACAGGCCTAAGCGTCTGTATACGGCCTGCCTTGAAATTGTTGTACCAGTGACTGAAGAGAGATGATGAGACAGGTCTGATGTTGCGCTCCGTCTGTTTCTTTTGGCAGTAACTACCAAAGACTGGTCCTCATTCGGTGTTGTAATTCGAGGGTGACCTGCGTTGTAACGCCTACTCACATTACCATCATCTTGCAATCGTTACCAAAGCCTAAAGATGGCACGCTGGACGACTCCAAGTGTCTCGAATACTTAGAGCTGAGGTACACTCACAATCTAGACGGCCAATAATTCTGCCACGTAAAAAATCATCCAAATGTGTCTTTCGTGTCATAACTATGCGGTTATTGCACTGAAAGGCTTATAAAGCGCTTGCGGATAATTTTACTTCCTTGCCTGTATTCCTTATACATTACTCTCTTACATTCTCTTCATTGTGAGCTACTTTTGGTGTTCTCTAGAGACTTCCTGCAATTTATATATGATTTTTGAAGATATGTGCAGTCATTTTACGGGTGATATATGCAATTTAGAGTTCATTTTCCGCTTGACTTTGAATTATCCTTAATTTATGGACATGAGTGTATTTTCGGCAATTACTTAATAACTCTTCACAACTTTTTTTCTCTACTTTCTAATTGTGTAACATTTTTCCATCAGGAATCGTGCTAAAAATTCATAAAATACATCAAGTGTTTGTGTATTACATGTATTTTTAATATAGCGTCACTGAATGGTTTAATTTTAGCTAAACAGTGAAAATTCGATTCCCATATAAAACACGGACAAGATGATTAAGGAATTAAATAAAAATAAGTTTTACATTATTTTACAACGTAAAAATATTTATTCATGCAATATCTCCCACTTTCTATATATGCTGATCTGCATTTAATTTTTCGGGGCTCTGACCGATTCGATTCTTTTATTTGTAAATACTTTTTTCCTCAAAAATGTAAAATTATGGAATGTTTTTTTGAAAAAAGAGAAACTTAATTTTTTAAAAAAAAATTATATGCCTCTATATTTTTATTCTTTAATTTTTTTAAACATTAATCATTTTTTTAAATCTCTATTATAAACAGATTATTCGATTGTTACCATATCTTGAAAACAAATGTTTTTAGAGATGCTGAGAATTATTTTGCATTACATTTCTTACAGCATGAGATTTTTTTTCAAAAAATCTTGAAAAACTAAATAGAATTTTTTTTAAAAAAAAATCATTTTTTAATTCTATTTAACTTTGTCTCTTCAATACCAAGTGGTAAGATAAAATTTACGAAGTAATATTTACTTATTCACTAATTTCTTTCCCAAAAAATTATAAAACGAATGAAATAATTTACATAAAAAAGCATACTTTTTAAAAATTATTGTAAAAATGCTGAAAGCAAGAATAAGATTGAAAAATTTCAAAATAATATTGTTCAAATTTCATTTATATGAAATGAAATCTGAGCTATGGAATATGAATTATTTTCCAAAATTTTAAATTCCATGATGGGAAAATTATCTTTTTTTTTGTTTCCTTATCATATACGTAAAAGCACAGCAGTAATTAAATATATATTAATAAATATAAATTAATTGATTAAATATTTTTCATCAGCCGGGAAAATTCGGAATTTCTAAATATAAATATTAAATATTCCTCAGTTCAACTGCCTTTTTTTAATTCAATGAAGTCCTGTTTTCTTTCGAAGTGAGACGAAAGAGATTTGATAAAATTAATTCAAAATTCATAGCTAACTGTGTTAAGAATCTAACCAGTTGTAGTTCTCAAACATACCCTTGAGGTGTTTTCATCGTGCTCTGAAACTATTTGAGGTATCAAAATCTACGCATCGTATATTGCAGTGTATAGCTCACGGCAAAATCACGTTTGTAAATGTTTTGATAGCTGTTCCTTTTTTAAAAGGAAAACTATAAGAAAAAAATTGCTTTTATATTATTAAATTCTCCCAATAAATATAACTGAATATCATTAGAGATACTATCTTTTTTCTATAGATGATATTATTATCATGAATAAAATAAATCCATATTAGAGTGTCATTCAAATAAAAGCAACTTGTGGAATATTCTGTAATTTGTTTATTGTAATAATTCAGTCATTTTAATTTTCAAAGGTAATAATTATATCGAGAATTTTACTAATCGTTAGCTCAAAAATTGCTGGTTCTTGAATGTAAAAAAATTATAATTCTTGAATGTAAAATTGCTGGTTTGTATTTTTTTGTGCGAAAAAAATAGTGAGCATAATGTGAATTACACAGTTTAATGAATTAGTTATTATTTAGTAAACATAATGTAAATTCAACGTTCATAAATTGATATTATTGTCATTATAGATATTTTTAAGGAATCTTTAAAAATTTAAAACAAACAAACCACAATAAATTAGCATATTTGCATTTTCAGGATCATTTTTCAAATATTTCTCAATTTTATTAAGGCTCTCTTTATCAAAAAATATTTCCTTTAACTTATAATTCATTATGTTCATGAACTTATATTCATGTAACTATATAAAATCAATTTAAATTATTTATAAGACGCACGGTTTTTCAAGCATCTAACTGTACTCTGCAAATTTCACTACTTTGCCAATTGCCCAGAACATTTTCCATACATTTGAATAAGTAGTATTATATTAGTGAGGCCTAGCATTACCCACGGCCAGGTAAATTTTGACATGCCAAATTATTGAATTTGGACAAAAGAAGAAGAAAAAAATCTTATGGAGAATATTTTTACTGATAAATCAGTTTTCATGATATTTGTTTCAAAACTATAAAAGGTAATGGGATATTCATGCTTTCAGTTTATAATTTAAAAATAGAATGAAATATTCCAGCAATAAGTAATTTTATCATATGGAATCCTTTTTTTCGTAAGAAAGGTTGCTTATTCTTTTATTTTAAATTCCACAGCATTAGCAGGGCAATAAAAAACATCTTGAGATCATTAAATCAAAATGAGCTCCCTCCTTCAGGTGGCGTATCTAGAATCACTGGCTGGAATAAGAATCGGAAAATACTCTACTGTTGGATAAATTGTTATGGAAAATAAAATATTCCTACCTTCAGAAGAAATCGACTACCAGGAAAGATTAAAAATTTGATTCCTGATTACAAAAAAAAAAAAAAAAAAAAAAGATAATGCCTATAAAAAAAAAAAAAAAAAAAAAACGAGATAATGCCTATAAAATGCATAAAAGGAACTCTATTATAAATAAAATAATTCTAATAAAAACCATGAAAAAAACTGGAAAACAAAGAATATATCTTGAGTGTTTTGAATCTGTAATAATTCATTAATGAAAATAATGGTCTATAAAGCATGTTTTTTATAGTTATTCTTCTCTTCCTTTCAAAGGATAATGAAATCATAAGAAAACAGTAGAATAAATTTTTAAAAACTTTCTAGATAACTTTGTAAACTCAATATTTTTGGAAGGTTATGCAGAAAAAGTACTACAGCTTCTTCTGATACTGCCACCATGTTGGCCTATGAGAGAGAAGAGCTACACGAGTTGTACTTACATTGGTGATTATATTTTGGCGATTTCTGGCTCCCGAATATCCTTGACCAATCAAAATGATCGCTGTTTCAATTTTAGGTTTGGGGGAATGTGAACAGTGGAAGCAATTTACACTGTTTTTATTTGTTTCTTTTTTTGTAAATTTTAAGAAATTGAAATTTGAAGAATTGCGTTGTTTTAAATAAAGTATTGGTCGTTGAACCTATACGTATTCTCTCATGAATGCCCTAAGTTATCCTTTAAAAATTCGTAATTTTCTTAAAAATTGTGAAACCTAAAAGAAGTGCTAGTGAATTTCGATCTTTCAGGTAAGATTTTTATGAAATGGAAATATTACATTGACTTAAAAATACATTCCGCTAATTGTTTCAAAGATTAAATAATGTTTATTTACTTATATTTTATCCAATGTTCATAAGCTTTTTTTTTCTTCTATTCTGTCAGTGATATATGTAGTTAAAAGTTTTGCATTTTTTATTATTTTAAAACTGACATTAAAAGGATTTTTTTAACTGCAGGCGAAAAATGTTTAAAAAATGTGTGTTTCTGTGCAAGAGTTAAAATCTTTAAAAATAATCTCACTTTTAAAAGTAAAATTTAATAGAAAGGAAGAAAAATTATCTATATTTTGTTTTTTTTGAACATTTTGGTTCCAAAAAATTTTAACATTTAAAATCCCATATTAAAAGTATTGAAAATTGGTAACAGACCTTTTCTTTTTAAAATTTTATTTATTTCCATAAGATTAAAAATTTTTTATTTTGGTGATATAATTCTTTTAATTTCCCCAATTTACTTTTTTAAATAAAGTCAAATGTATTAAGTTTTCAAAAGGACTGATATTTTCCATAATTAATGAATTTTGAAAAGTGTCATGATTATCTTCTTATTACTTACAAGTTTGTTCCAATTCTAAAAAAATTCTGCATTATATTATCTGCATTCAACAAACAAAAGCATTTTTAAAAAAAGACTTATGAAATACAATGTATTCTTATCATTTACTACTTATTAGCACCACTATTATTTTTCTTTCATGAAATTTAATGCCTTAAATGCTTATATGAAATTAAAATGAAATACTTATGAATACAGATAAATGTATCATTTGAAATCTCAGAATTACTATAACTTTGATACTGTGTAAGTTTTGCTCCTTTTCTAATGTCTTTTCAAAATCATAATAAATATTTTGTTAAATATGATTTTTTTTCAATATTTTTTTTTAATGTTGGAACCTAAATTTATCATTTTCTTCATTTACTGTTCATTTATATTAATACTAAGTGTTCTTGACTGTATCTAAAAGTCAATGTTCTAAAAATTATTATTGTGATATGATATTGACTTGTTTGATGCAAACTTTTGATAATTTGAATTCTTAATATGCAAAGAAAGGTGGGACAGGAGAGAGCATCATCCCCTTGGCGCACTTTTTTAAAATTGCTGATGCACTGAAAAACATTGGGTTGCCATATTTGGCGCTAAATCTCCCATGTCAAGAAAGGTGATGTTATGTATGGATCAACCCAAAGAAATTTTGATAATATTTATTGGACCACAACCAAAATGCATGCCATATGAATTAAACCGAGCAACCCAATGCCCACAGAATGTGAAACATTTTTTCCCCCTTTCAGTTTGTATGTGCAATTTAACTGGTTCCAAGTTAATCAGCAATGACATTTTGCTTCAATGTATATGTTAGTTTATAATACTAGTATAATAGTAAAAATATTTATATTCTTAGAAGTGAATATCTTCTAGGAATATTAAATGTGTTATATTCTTGTACATTCATTACCAAGAAAAAAGATAACAACTTTTAGTATTATTATAAATAAATAATTATTTTTAATTCAATTTTTTCATATTTATTAGTTGTTTATACTTTTAGGGTTACTTTTGTATTAGTATCAAGCCATCAATACACTTATGGCTTTATTCCATTGGCAATATTTAGACATATGTCACTGAGGAATATAGTCATTTTTAGTGGTTTATCATTGTTTACAACAAATATAATGTCTGGGGCATTTAATTATTAGCCTGCAGTTAATGCCAATTTAAGTAAATTTAAATTCTATTAGCTTGATATAAGGCAGTTTGAGATAATTAAGCTTAAGGACAATTGAAGTATTGTTCTGAGGTCAAAATGTGAGCAAAATAAACTTATCTGTTCTGTGATGCTTATTTGTCATTAAGATTCATTAATTCAAAATTAATCATTCTATGAATCTTCGAGTGCTTTGCATTATTTATATAAACAGATGTTAATTCATCCGTTTTGTCTTGTACTTCTATTTTTAATTGGTTTTTTAATGAGAAATCCTCTTTAAACTTGCCATAACTTATTTTTATGATTTGTTGTAATTATAGATTATCTCTTTAATAAAACTGTAGACAATTTTTATTTTTTATAGATGCATAAAGTAAAGTCATAATGTGTACATGTAGGTGAAATCTGCATCAGACTTCTAGATGAAAATTTCAGTGGCATGGATGTGCTTGCGGAACGCATTTTGTTGGACTTGAGGAATACTTTTAAAAAGGATCCATTAATGTGAGATTATCTTTTACTTATTTGTATTTAATTTTTATATAACCTTGCTGTTTTTTTTTTTTTTTTTTTTACAATTTGCGGAAGGGAACTATTATTTTTATTTATAATCATAATTGAAAAATTAACTTACTTTCCTTTTTTATCTACTTTCTAACTATTAGAAAGTGATCCTACTTTTATTTATTAAAAAGAAGACATTTTGTTCTGTTATATTTATGTTGTAAATATTACCATTAATTAATATTTTGACTTCGTTACACTAGGTATTTCTATACAATTTTCAGAAAGATTCAATATTGAAGTTATTTATTGAATAGATATATAGTGTTAAAATAATTCTAATGTTTTTATATTGATAAGTTTGAAAGTTTCATGTAAAAGTTTGATAAAATAATTTAATATTTCCTTTATGTACAGTGATGAATTTGATGTGCTTCCTGTTCATGAATCAGTCAGCAACAAATGTCCAGTTATTCATGTGGATCACAAGATAGCTTTGGAAGATTGGTGTGTGAAGCATGTCTATGTATATGCTTACTCTAAATTCTTTGCATGGAGGAAAAAGCCTTTTAAGATAGGTAATGTTTTTAAACATGGTTTTTTTTTTTTTGCTAATTTATTTGTTTTTGAAAATTATTTTGATGAGTTTTGTGCATATATCCTTCATTTTGCTTTTTAAATTAAATTCTTGGGTTTTTTTTTAATACTTTCCATTTTTTTATTTTGTATTTGCTTAGGATTATATTATTAACGCCTTTGGTGACCAGTCGGTTCGCCAGTATTAATGCTCACAAAAATTTTCATATAATGTTTTATGTAGCTGTGTCTCGTAACAGGTTTTTCACCCAAAATATTTTTTAACCAAATAAATTTTGATAATCATATAATTCATTTATAGTATTATTTTCTTCAGATGTTCTGTTCATTGTACTACTCATCTTTCTCTTTCTATCCGTGCAATGATTTTCCCAGAATTGATATTTTACTTAAATGGTGGACAAAAAGATCTAAAATTCTACGTTTTTATAGAATAATGAGACTCAAATTTTCATAAATGAAAACACACTAAAGAAATATAGACACAATTGGTTTTCAAGAGATGCAAAAGTTTAAGAACAGCTTGGAAAATGCCGTGCACAGAGGAATTAATGGTGGCACACACACCCTTCTTTTCTTTTCTATCCTTTTTTTCTTCACTACTTTTCTTTCTACAAACCCTTTTTTCCCTTTGTTATTCTTTTTTTTCTAACCCTGCCCAGACTTTATTTTGAGCAGGCATAGATTAAATATCCATACAGACTAATAATAAAAGCAATTACTTTCTTTCTTTTTTAAACATCCCATTATCTATAAATGAAAACCAACTGACTTCGCCTATTTCTTTCTACACAAATCATAATTTATTACTTCCTGCTATCTCACTCAGTTGGTGTGGGGGAAGGAAATGTTGATTTTTGGTGAAAAAGTAAGAAAAATGTAATTTTAACCATTTTCCTCGCAGTTTTTTCATTTTTTCTCTCCATAAAAACCATCCTCGTGTCTTAATGAAAATATTTTTTAAAAAATTAGCCGAATCGGTCGAGCCGTTCTCCAGTTTTGCGCTTAGCAACGCATTTCGAGATCCATTTTTATTAATATTGATAACATTTATCAAAAACCATAATTGATTCTTGATCATTCTATTTACATTTAATGTTTTCTTAATCAACTGTTAAACTAGACAATTGACTATAAAAATATTACCGTATAACTACTTGTTTTCTAAAGAATTCAAGAATTTTCTTACTTTCTTTTTTAAAAATATAAGCAGATAAATATATTTTTGTTGGCCTTATTTCAAAGAAGATAAGTTAAGGTCAAGATTTTAGTTATCTAGAATTTGTTTCTCAAATGTTCAAGAAATAACTTAGCATTTTATTTTAAAGCCTGGAAATAGATTGATATAGCTTTGTTGATTGTACTTCAGTTGAAATAAAATAAGAAGTTATCATAATTTTATGTAATTTCTTGCTTACTTTACTAATTGAATAATTAATTATAGCAATAAATCGTAATTATACAATGTCTGAGAAATGTTTGGTGAATCATATCTATTGATCACATAATTTATTAGGCAGTAAGAATAATTGATAATAATAAAACTTATGGCTGTATATAATGTGTCATTTTTTAAAAAAATTTATTTTAGAGAGATGAAATTTCATACATAAATGTTGAATAATATAAGTGTGTGTGTGTTATATGATTTAAATTCATTAAAAATTAAGCAACTTTTTGATGCTTTAACTTTATTTTCTTCTATAATTTTTTGATAAAAGTTTTTTGGGGGGGATGCTATATATATATATTGATTTAAAATGTAGAAAATACTTTCTATTTACTTTAAATTATATCTTATATCATTATTCAATTCTTATATCTTTATTCTATATCTTATATCTTTATTCAATTTCTTAGTTATTATTATTATTATTATTATTATTATTATTATTATTTTGTATTTAGTTACCATAATAAATTATTAGAATAGTAGGATAGTAGAGAATAGGATAATAGAGAAAGTGAAACTTTGACTTTTTTGTGTGCATAAATATTTTTCAGATTTATCGTACCATAAATATTTTCTTATGATAAAATGCTATTTTGATTCCTCTTTGAAAACTAAGCTATGAGTCCTCTGAGGAATAAAAGTATTTTGGTCTATTAATATTCAATATATATATCTTTTAGCATTTTTGGGATGGTATTTTACAAAAAGGATCCCTCACTCTCTTCTTGATTTACTAGAAAATGTTTACATTGATGTATTCTCAAAGACATTATGCTATTGTAAAATTTTCACTCCTTAATTATCTGCTAATTTAAGAATTTTATTTAAATTTTATTTCATATCAGTGTTGCCATTTTGGTATGAAGTTGTGGAGAAAATTATTTCAAAAGATTACCAAATATTTTTAATAATGACTTTTACATAAAAGACTGAAATTCAGATGTAAAATTTAAATGGTAACTTACTGTTCTAATAAAAGTGTTTTTTAAGCTAAATTCATTTAATTTCATTTAAAAATTAAGTTTATTCATAATTTCTAATTAAAATTGAGAACTCTAATTCAGTAATTGAAGACCCCCAAAACAACTTCAAAGTTGAGAATTTTCAAGCCGTAAGTTATTTCACCAATTTAAATCCTTGCTTATTTAATTGGAAAGGTTTTGAATGTATATTTTATTATTTTTCTTGCTGTATATTATTGAATATTGTGTACAATTTTAAATCATAATAAATTCTTTATTTCATGGGTTAAATGGTTTTCATTTGGATTGTAAGAGTAGTAAATTTAAATTTATAGCTGCTTTTTTTTTTGTATTTTTCAATAATAGTTAATTAGTTTAATCAAGTAACTGCAACTTGAAATTAAACTGCTATATTTTGAATATTTTGAATATATATAAACTGCTATATTTTGAATACTGCTATTCTATTTGAATATTTGTGATTCAAAACAGTTGATATATGAATTGTATTTATTGAATGAAGTAATTTATACTTAAATAAATAAATACAGTTAAAACGATTGTTATGAGATGTTTGCCAACTGTCTTATAGTAATAAATAAATTATAAAAATTCTCTATAGGGCAAGTAAACAAACTCTTTCCAAGCAACGATTTATAATTCTTGCAAATGGTCTAATATAATACATTAAAATGAATACATTGTTTTGTTTAAATATTATAATTGTAACATTTACAATCTTGGATTGTTTTAGCACTATGAGAACTTTCTAAAATAATTAATAAACTGGAATATTTGGTAAAGCCTGTCAAATTGTCCTGTTAAATCCAATTTCAAATGCAGCAATTTATTTTTCCACATACTTATTTCATTTAACTCTTTTCTAAGTAAAATAACTTCATTAAAAATATCACTGATATATTTTAAAGAATGAGATAAAAGGTAAGCTTAAAGACTGCTGCCATAATGTAATTTGAATCTTGTTATTGTGGTTATTTTAATTGTTTATCTTTAAGTCATATATTTTTTAAATATAGAATTAAAAAAAAAATTTTTTGTTTGTTTAAGGGCATTTTCTATTATTATTGTTTTTTATTTTTAGATTCAGAATGTTTTTTAACATGGACAAGTGCAATTCTGTTAATCAATCCGGAAGTAGAAACTGTTTGGAATGCTAGGTAAATAGTGCTTTTAAAGTTTAATATACCTTTAGGTTGAATTATTTTTACCATATCAAGCTTATTGGTAATGATAGTCGTGATTTGCGAATTTAAAAAATGATATCCTTAAACTATATATAGGTATCAATTGCATATGCATAAGTATTTTTAAGCTTAATAAATAAGTATATACAATTGCAAATAAATTATAAAGTACTAAATTTTGGAATGTAGCTATTTTTGCATAATAGCACAGAAGAATTCTGGTATTGGATCTTACTAAAACTGGTCTATTGTACATGCAATTTTAAAGCTGAATATTTATTGGATATAAATTTATTTCATATCGACTATATGTCTTCATTCTTATAAAGCAAAATTTAAGAAGAAAAAAATTATAAATGATTTATGGGAAGAAGTTTACATTTAAAAAAAAATTGCAAATTCCATTTTTATTGTTCAATAAGTAACTGAAAGATGCAAAATTTAGAGCTATAAAATTTTTCTTTTATAAATGGCAAGTCGTTTGATTAGCATTCAGTCTTTTAAACTGATATTATAATTGAAGTATTTAAGTCATAATTTCAGCTTTTTAAAATTAATTAAATCATTACAGTATGAAAGATAAATGATCAAGAAAGTTTTAAGAAAATGTCCAAATTAGCTACTCAGCAAAGAAAAGTAAAAAGTGAATTTAAACCTTATGGAAACTTAAATACTAATTACATATATACATTTATTGTTATATTAATAGATATGATAAGAATCACATTATTAATAATTCATTTTTTAAACTGTTACATCTTAAATGGCAGACAAAAATTATAATTTTTTATATATTACTCACCAAAAAACTAATTAGATTCTTATTGTACTCTTCAAGTTACTTTCATTTGTTAAATTATTTTCATTGTTAATTATTTGTACTTATTATTAATACTTTTATTTGTACTTATTATTAATACATTTGTTAAATTATTTTAAGGACATTAATTAGTTTGATAAGCAACTTAAACAAATTTTTACAATTATTACAGTAAAAGCCTATGTACATTGTTTAAAAAAGGTTTAAATGCATTTTAAGTTTCAAATGTACATTTTGCTATAGTGTTGCCAATAGAATATAGAGAGTTATTAAAAGAAACTGCTAAATCAGTTTATTTTGTAATAATTTAAATTTAAAACGTATTTCAAGTGGTTTTTTCTTTTCCTGTAGGAAAGAATTTGTGTGCCAAAACCTTCTTCTTCCTGAAAATGAACTTAAATTTTCTGAATTGGTGTTAAGCCGAAAGCCCAAAAGTTCTCCAGTTTATGCTCATCGGTAAATGCTCGTGATAATTTATGAATAAAAATCTTTTTTAAAGATTTATGGTTAAGATTTATAGTTTAAGATTTTTGGTTTGATATATTTTACTGTCATAAATTTTTATTTTTGATAATACAATTTATTATATATTTTTTATTGACAGAAATTAATTCTTAAATTAATTATATTGTTCAAATTTATTACAGATTAAAATTTCACTCATAAATAATATTAATTCATTTGTTCTTTCAAACAATATACTATTTCAAAACATAATAATTTTTAATTTTTGTCTTGCTTATACTTTGAGATGCTTATTAAAAATCTGTTTGAAATAACATGATTCTATTCTTATTATTATAACTTAAAATACATATTTTTTTAATGTGTTGTTGTTACATATGGATGAGTTCAAATTATATTGATTCATTACCTTTTTTTTCATTTTCCCAAAAAAACATTATACAAAAGATATTTTCATGTATATACTAACAAAATTTCTGTAAGTTGATCTTTTAAGGACATCCCTTGGGTTCAGAATTACCTTAGGATATTAGATTTAATTTGCAGAATAATTATATTATCTTAATCTGAACGTTTTTCTATTGAAAAGTGTCATATATCACAGTATCTTTAATATAATAAAATAACCTTTAATATAATATAAATAAATTTTCCTGTTTCTTAATGACTTTAATACTTGCATCGTCCTTTTTTATTGAATCATTCCTGAAATATTGATTACACTTCTTTTTTAGAAAATGGGTGCTACTAGAATGGTTTCAGGGAAAAGTATCACCATGCTCCTTACAGCAAGTGGTGGATCATGAATTAAGATTATGCAATCGTGTAGCAAACCTTTATCCTAACAACTATTATGCCTGGTGCCACAGATCATGGCTAATGAAAGAGATATGCCACAACTGCCACAAGGTTAGTTTAAAATAATCTTAAGTCTGGATGACAATTTCTAATTTTAATTTTCATTCTTAAAAAAATCTTCGTATAAGGCAGTTGCTCTGAAATAAACATATATATGAGGAAAAAATAAATTATTAATAAAAAAAAATCTTTTATTATTCAGATCAATACTAAAATTCAACTTCAGAAAAAAAAATCATAAGCAATGTTATCATTTATGGAAGACTAAGAAACGAGCATTTAAAATTTTAAAACCCTTCCTTCTCTGTTTACCATAAGACTGATATGGTTTTTGTTTACCATATAATTTTAGGATTGCTCACTTTTAAAGAGTTATATATACTTAAATAATTTGTATTCAATTGTTATTAGAAAAAATGCTTAATATTTTGAATGATAATTAATTGCTTTGGTAATAAATATCTGTTATTTCTTATCTGTGCACAACAGCTAAAAGTCAAGTATGTAGAATTAAAATAAAATGTATAGGTGTGATTATTCACACCTATACATTTGAATTGATATCTATGTTTTAATTGGATTTTTAAATTTGCTTTAATTTATTCATGTAAATAGAAAATGATTAATAACTTATTTTACATATTTTATTTATTATACAAAAAGTGACAGTACTATGAATATATATATTTAAAAAGTTAACATTTTGTATTGCATAAATGCATTTATCTTTCTAAAAATGTACTACAGCTATTTATAAATAGGCAATATGTATTTATTTCATATTGATTTATGCAATATACCCATAATGTGTTACGACACTGATACAGTTGCAATTGATAGAGAATGTGTTTTTAAGAAAAAAAAATTGCAGTTTTATTAAATTCTTATGACTATAATTTGAATTTAGCTAAAATTATTTTAGTAATGATATAATTTTTATTAATTAAACTTTTGAATCAATGATATTTCATATTTATGTAGTGCTTATTTAAACACCATTTAGTATACTTCAATTAATATAAGATATTTAGGTATATATATTAGGATATTAAAATCCAAAATTATGACCAAATCTAAAACAGAAATTAAGCTGATACATTTATCCCACTCTTTATATTTTTGCAATTAGGTTTTCATTCAGATAATATAAAACATGTAAGGAATTTGCATTACAGATATTACTTTAAAGATTTATAATCAGTATCTACAGCTAATTTTCATAAAAGTAATATAATTATCATATTATTCTTTTACCTTCTCAATAATAATTTTTGTTGTGAAAATAAAAATGCACAAGATTTTTTTTCTCATATTTATAAATTTTTAAGACTTCTAAAAAAAATCCTGTTGCATATATTTTTTACTAATGATAATGTAGTGAAATTTGGTTTTTTTATATAAAGTAAAAGCTTCATTAGTACTTTATTTGCAGCTAAAATAAACACAAGATTTGTTTTTCTTTCTGTTTTTCAATTGAAACATTTTTTCCCCATTTTTTTTCTTTCATAGATTGTTTCTGATGAGCTTACTTGTATGGAACAATGGGTATCCACTCATGTTTCAGATCACTGTGGATTCCATTATCGCCAGTACCTTCTTTCTTGCTACTCTGGGGATGATGAAGGTATTGTCGCCTGCCCTTTGCATGCAATGGGTGATGACATCTGCTCTCCCAAGCAAACTGCACTCTTTGCACCTCTGATTCGGCAAGAGATGTCTTTCCTTTGCAATCTGCAAGCTGCCTATCTTGGCCATGAGACCCTTTGGTACCATCGGCGCTTCCTCATCCATGAATTTCACAGGTTAGAAGTCCCCATACTGAAAGATGGAGAAGAAACTGGTAGCTGTAAGCGGCATAAATGGGACAAGGGGCAAGAATGGGATACTGCAGTGGAAGAGTCCTTCTTAGTAGAGAGCTTCAAACGTGCCTCTGGCAATGATTGGGAACGGACTCTGATAGAAAGACACATCAAGTGGCTAAAAAATGTTGTTTATTGGTTGGTGTCTTTAACACCCAGTTGATTTTTAATAGGTTTATTTCTTTACAATGTAGAGGAATTGATTGTGTTAATAAAAATTTTATTCTTTTAGTTATTACATTTCTGATATCCTCTTCTGTTTGTATTTAGTTTTTTATTTCGAAAATTTTCAACTCTGTCAGCATCATATTGAATGTCTTTTCATTTTTTTTCTGTAATTCTTGAGTCAATTTCTAGTTAGCTACAATGCTAGAATCAATTTTGGTTTTTAAAAAGGGATTAAGCTTATCTTGCTTATGCTCTATGCTATTTCATTTTATTGCAATTATGTTGCTTATAAATGTTTCTATAATTAATGAATTTTTTTAAAATAATTTTCGTTAGTTGAATTTTAATCCACTCTCCATTTTTTATCAATCCCCTTAATTTTGAAGCAATCAAAGCAATTTTCTACTTTTTATACTACTGTAATTATTGTACTGTAAATTATTGTACTTATTAAATGAGAACCAACTTTCTATCACTTTGAAATACTGAAAAAAAATATTATTGTGTTTAAAACTTAATATTCTTCACTGAAAGTTTACACAAATCCAAAAATCCACTCTATTTTCTCATTGTCAAATCTCAAAATATTTTCAACTTGCAACCTGCAAAACTCACCATAATTAACTGTAGAGTTTTTACAAAATTTCTTTAAAAATATTGAAAATTGGGATTGGTTAATGCCAGAATTAAGGTAACTATTTAAAGAGAGAGAGAGAAAAAAATAGATTGTAATTTCTTCCATTCTGCGTGAAAAAAAACAATAAAGAAATGAATTAAGATCATGTTATTAATTTCATGATTTTTTGGCATGGCTAAAATAGAAAAAAATATGAAGTATTGTTGTTGTGTGCGTGTGTGTTTTTAAGAAATTAATTTTGCAGGATTTTATGTGTTTCTGAGACAAATTAATAGAAGGCAAATCACAACTTTTTGATTTTCTCTTTTAAATAAGTCGATGTTAATTAATCAAAAGTACATAATTTTACGCATTCAGCAATTTTTGATTAGCAACAGCCAGAGCAATTACATGGACCAGGGATTGTAAGTAGAATTATTAAAAAAATATTAATCTTGTTTCAAAAATAAATTAATTTGCAAGGAATAGAAATGTTTTGAATTATAAAATATTAGAATAATATCAATACTTCTTCAAATATAATTTGCAAGTTTTCCTTTTGTTTTTGAGCACTTACTTAATTGTTACATTATTTATAATCTACTTAAATAATAATATGCACAAATATGGATTCTACTATGAAACATCTCCATCCCTATTAATGATTTATAGGTATATGGGCTTCCAGACCATTTGCCTACAGCTATTAAATTTGACATTATATATATATATATATATATATATATATATATATATAAATTACGTGTCACGTTGTTTGTCCGCGATGTACTCCTAAACTACTTAACCGATTTTAATAAAATTTACACACCATTGCAGTTTGATCCAACTTAAAAGATAGGATAGTTTATTTTTCGAAATATCAATTAGTTTGGGAGAAATTAATTAAACCAACTTAATTTCTGTGAAATTAAAACCTGTAATGCTACTTTTCGAGTGAAACACGACCTTTCGGAGCAGCGATCGCTGATGCGTCCCGTTTCGTTTTGTATAACCGAGATTTTAAAATTGTCATTGTTACGTGTCCGTTCAACTTAGACTCAATATAGCCGTGGAATCGGATGGACTTTCTATCGTAGACCACGGAGGTATAATTTATTTTACGAAATATTGACGCAAAAATTAAATATCGATTTAAAAAAAAATGTCCATTTTGGCGTGTTTATTTCTTGAATGGCCCTGCAAAATAGACGCTTAGCTGGGAAAATAATTTCTAAAACTGAATTTTTGGCGAATTTTTTTAACGAAGAGGCGAAATTTTGCTTTCATATTTAATTACACCGAAACTTTTCAAGATAACTTAATCAATTTGTTTTACATACAATTGGATAAATTTTTCAAAATCGTGTGAAGGATTGTAAAAATCTGTTAAAAAATTGGGTATTTTTTTTTTTTTTTTTTTTGTCATTTATTGATTTTTCCTCTTCAACATTACAAGTCTAATCCATTGATAAATAAAAATGGGACTATAATTTTTTTTTTTATAATTTGGCATTGGTTTGGCACATCCTGATTAATTTTGAAAATAATCCAGTAAAAATTACGCGTCTTTGAATTCATTCCAGGTTTTCCACCTCACATGCTTCACCTGAAAGTTGGGACACCAGTAATGCTACTACCAAACGTTTGTCCACCAGAGTTATGCAATGGAACCAGACTACAAGTGACTAGACTTAACAAGTATGTAATCGAAGCTACGATAATTACTGGATGTGCTCGAGGAGAATTGGTTTAATACCCCGCATTCCACTAATTCCGTCGGACCATCCTTTTGCATTCAGAAGAGTGTAGTTTCCTGTAAAAGTTTGCTTTGCAATAACCGTTAATAAGTCACAAGGACAGACATTAAAAGTAGCAGGGATAGATTTAAGAGGAGTCTGTTTTTCCCACTGCCAATTTAATGTTGCTTGCTCCAGAGTCAGTTCATCAAGCAGCTTAATAATTTTAGAAACAGATAAAAACTCAAAAATGTTGTATACAAAGAATTTCTTGCTTAAATGTAAGTATAACACTAAAATGTGGATGGCCTGCGTTTACAAAGAAAATCAATACTTTAAAAAGATCGTTAAGGACAGTTAAGGATTGGTTACGGACAAGGGCATATATATAAGGAGTCCAGGGGCGCCGGGAACCTAACAAAATTAGAACAAATTATAGGTAATAAGTAATTATTAGAAGGGATTTTTGTAACTAAGTGCACGAAGCACTGTTATCCCCCGGTAATTCCATTACCCGAGCAATGCCGGGTACGGGAATGCTAGTATATATATCTATATATATACACACTTTGAATCATAAAATAATTAATCTAGAAGTAATTTTAATTAGTTAAAAATTATTTCAAATTTGGATGTATTTCCACCGTGACTTTAGAAAATATTATCGAGAAAATAAATTTTATATTATTTAAAAAATTATCTTTTTAATGCTTGTCCTCAAGTTTAATAACCATGCTAAATTTTGCTGGCATTTGGCAATCTTTTCAACAAAAAAAATCAAATCGAATTTTTAATTATTGATGACATTATTGCCGAGAAGTTAAAATCACTTTCACTGCTTCATCAATTTTTTTTTAATGACTAGTCATGGAATAATCGTGAATATCCAATTTAAGATCAATCAAATGGGGCCGTGTTACTGCTGTATATGTACATTAAACTGTAAATTTTAAAAACGAAGTAAGCTTATTTTCTGTCCTCCCAAGACTACACACAAATTAAATAGGAAATGTTGTATAAATAAAAAAAAGATTAAAAGGAAATCTGCTATGCATATTTCAATGTATCATGTCAGAACATCATTTCTTGAAAGGCCAAGCACCACATGCTCGTGCAGTTATATTTTTATTCATTTTAATTGTTTCATTGAATGAATCACTTTAGTATTGCAAAATATCAAAAAAGCTTTGTCTAGCATTTATTGTTGTAAAAAATGTTGCATTTCCCCTTTATTTCATTTCTTATAATTATTTGCTCAAAATAACATTTTTTAGTCTTTTATTTGCTGAAGTCATTAACTTCAGCAAATAAAAGACTTTTGTATCTGCAATGGTAACATGTTATTAAAAGCTGATTTTTTGAGATGCTTGTGCAAATAATAAAATTTCAGTTTTTTTTTTCCCCCTACGGATTTTTGATGACACCAAAAACCTCATCCCCAAGACAACATCATGTTCTGGCATGATAAAAATGCTAAGCTATTACTACAACAAATATCAAGATAGGACAGTTTTTTTTTTTTTTTTGCAGATTTATTTATGATATTTTGATAGTATGAAATGTATTCATTTTTTTGTATGAGCTTTTGTTTATTTATTTGTGGTTTAGTCACAATGTCTGATTATATCCGGGCCAAATACTCTCTAACTTATTTGTCTTTCTCATCATCTCACAGTGGCTTTAAATTACTAAGTTCCTCCCAGAAACATTCCTTGTGCTCCTTTAAAGTGGGCATTTATATAATTACACCAGACTATTTACACGCGAAAGAAATATTTTTTGTCAGGTTTAGATTTCTTTTTGAAAAACCACACTCCACAAACGATTTTTTTTTAATTTTGAAATTAAAAAAGATAAAGATATACTAATTTAGTTTTAAAATTAAAGCATTACAAGTTTTGTAAGAATATAAGTGGTACAGTCTTTTTCGGTTCTTACTATTAGCTCATACTCTCAGTATATATATATATATATATATCTTGTTTTCAAATTTTCAATCCTTAATAAAATACTCTTTATTCATTTACTCAAATTCAAGTACATTTTTTTAACTTGTAGTGGATGACATTTGATGTTAATACAAATTGTTCAAATTTAATTTTTTAATTTAATTTTTATTTATTAATTAAAAACTAATTTTCTCGCCTTTTTGGTAATTACAGTTGTTAATAGTCTGTTTGATAGGGAGTTGGATTCGGATCCCTGGTGCTGCGAATTCGAACCTCGTAAAGTTCTCCATGTCGGGAGTTATACCATTGGGGGGGGATGCTGAGTCAAAGGTTATCATTATCCGGATGTTATGCTCAGGTCCCTGAGACGCTACTGCACCCCCTCCCCTTCTGTTGTAAAGCGGAAGATGAGAATAGCAATTGTTATTATTTAATACAAAGTAACCAAAAAAAAAA
>JAOUZG010045130.1:336718-388865 GCA_026289955.1 Argiope argentata | reverse complement strand
TATATATATATATAATTCCAGCAAATTGTACTCCATCGTTGTAAAATGAGCATAAATATTTTCAGTTTGTATTATAAAATCCAACCCAGTAATAAAATGCTCAATATATTACGCACTAGTCACCTGTGATGACCAGCTAGTTCGCTGAGGGTATTGGTTATATTTAATTTTATCTACATGGTTTAAATAAAATTAAATATAATTAATCATGGCCATCATTCTTACAAATTGTCAGAAATAGAAACCTTTAATTTAAGTTGACTAGCATATGTTCTTTTCATTGTATACATTAACCTTTCTAATGGAAAGAAGTCTATCATTGGACTGCTAAAAACTAAAATGCCGGTTCATCTGTCTACAAAGTTTCGCAGTATTACAACTTTAATCATATTTAATCATGTTAACTGTACAGATATTGAATATAATCCCTTTCTTTAATTTTCAATAATAAAAGAAAATCGCGCGATTAAATATTTGATGAAACAACGAAACGAATTGAAATCCAGGGCAACAATGTAATCTATTATTAAAAATTTGGCAAGAAAATATTTTTGAATATATGGTAAAATCTAGAAGAAATTTGCCAGTGTATTAAAATGGTATTATTCGATATATTTAAGTTGAGGATGTAAAAACAACTTTTGTGCTGTGAGGGTTTTCGAAGTTATAATAGAAAATTTCAAACCTTCCGTTGATTTTTACATTAAAATTTTGAAAAAAAAAATTCCCCAAAGTGCCCATTTCTATTCTAAAAATAGCTGCCAAATTTGGTAGCTCTAGATAAAAGGATATGACTTGTAGAGCGCTAAAACCCAAACACATATATTCATCTTTATTAGTAGTAAAAATAGTGGAGTAATTAGTTGGAATGGAGCGATGTTAAATTTTTTAAATAATACAAGAAAGTAGCTATGTTCTGAAATGTGTAATTTGTAATTAGCTCCCAAGAACCTAATTATATTCAATCAACCTTTTGCACTCCGATGGTGCCTCTGACTTACCATTAGGGATTGTGCATCATTTTCTCGTTTTATTTGTTTCATTTTCAAATTTAATTGTTAAAAACGCCTAAATAATGGTTAAGAGAGGTAGGTGAATTTTTCAAAGACATTCGACTGAAAAGAATTATGCATATTTATTTTTCATAGCAATAAACAAATCTTTTTATTAGGAATAATTTTGCATTTAATTATTGGTCCGAGTGCAAAGGATTAAATCTTACTTTGTCAGAATCAGTTTAATATCAATTTCTCTCTTGCAGTTGGGTATATTGAAATTTAGATGTTATTAACTCACTGCCCCACCCTTTTTTCCTGCTTCTTTCCTTCTATACATACAACAGGACTGGGTGCAATATCGGTTGGTTGATTCTAGTAATAGGAACAATAGCCAACCTTTTGTTAAACTCCGCCATAGATTAATATGGTAAAAATTAAAATCGAAATTTTTAATCAATCTAACAGCGTTAAAGAAATCTAAATTCATACCTTAAAATAAGGAACATTTTATATTATTCATAGAACCATAAATAAGTTACGATTAGAATATTTATTAATTTCTTAGTAATCTGATGCATTATAAAATTATAACACTTCAGAATAAAAAAGTAACATTTATTAAATGTAAAAAGAATTTAAATAAAAAAAATTAAGAATGTTCAAATGAAAAAGATTTCTTTGGACTAATATTATTCAAGCACGAAATGCATTATAAAAACTAAATGAACTATTTATGCGTAAATGCAATTAAACACTTTTATGACAAATATTCGAGTATATCACATTATTTCAATGCGTTTTAATCTTTTATTCCTACTAATAATAAAAATGAACGTGTGTGCCTTAGTGTTACAAGCTGTAGATCACTTGATCTTCAGCTGTTAATTTAGACGCAGATATATTTTTGAGAGTCATTATTGTGTAATTTGGATTTTCTTTAAAATTTTGAGGAATTAAAAATGTATCTGAATTTAAAGATTTTCCACAATAACTTTCAAAAATATTATTGCTCTATATTATAATAAATATTAGGATAAATACGCAAGCGAAGTATAGTACCACAAATATTAGAAGATATAAGTACCCTTCATTTACGGTTTTTTTGTAGCTCTATGATATGTTTATAAACACAATTTTAATTGACAAATAAGCGGAATCATGAGCATGAAAATATATCTAAACGATTTGACTAGAATTAAATAGTCAGTATCTTCGGCGAACCAACTGGTAGCTAAAGGTGATAATGCTATTGATTATGTTAAGAGTACAAAAATTGCACGATGAAACTCGCATAGAATAACATTTTTTGTTCGGTTTCTCATTCGCGAGGAAAGGGGTTCTCAACAATAAATTTTACAATCGCTGAATTGAGTCAAATATCCTTGGCGTAATGACACCATTCTTACAATTTAATAATGAGCTTGAGCATAAATTTAATAAAACATTGTTAAAATTTTCATGGGAATTTTCAAAGAAGAATGTGGGTAACATAATTGTGCGGATGAATGGCAAAAAAAAAAAAAAAAAAAAAAAAAGACTTAGACAGGGAAAAAGAATTTGGAATTTATTTAACTTCTATTTACCTTTCCAAGGGAAGACAAGATTGTACATGGGGACATGGCTATTTGCACCAGAACACTAGTGTGGGAATATTTTCCTTATAATAAAATATTCTTTTAGGGATTTCTTTGACACTTGTTGATTCAGGAAAGTGAACTTTGAATTGGTGTTTTTGGGGATTTTTGTCCTTTGACTTGGAGCTTGGGAAATTAAAGCGTCACCAATTTTTTAAAGCTTGTGTTACAAATAATTAAATTTTAAAAAAGTAGTATTTGGATCAGGTAAAAGCAGAATATTTTAAGAATAATGTAATTTCAACATGTCCCAAAAGTCCAGAATTCTTATTCTGTGGTCACTGGTCACGATTTGAGATCGTTGTTTTCATTTCTGTTTATAAAAAATATATAATTAATTGAGGATTAAAGCATGTACTGTATAATAAAGAGCGACACAAATGATAATTTTAATTTAACTGAGATAGTGCCTCGGAAATTGAAACGCTCAGATAATTAATGCGACTACCGACAAATACACATGAGTAAATCTCATAAATAAAGAAATAAATCTCAGATATCAATAAACACAAAAGTTGGCTGTACCACAGAATGAAGAAGAAAATCAAGAACGGATCCCTGGTATTTAACCATCGATGGATTAAATACTCAAATCCCCGGCATTGTGCGTATGCTTTATGATGAGACTTGCTTCACTAATATACTTGAACAAAGTGTTCTTTATTCTATGGAGAGACTTGCGTCCTTCAGAAAGATGATTTTAATTAGTTAATTTATGCTAATTGATCTTTATCCAGTTTGTGATCACGTTTTTACCATTCCTGGTCGCCTTTAATGACTAGATTTGCTTTCAGTTCATTGACTTTTTTTGTTTTGTTAAATATTAATGTTGAATGCATATATTTTTTTAAAAGCACACTTCTTATTTTATAAAACCGGGAAAAAGGCAGTAATTTAATTGATATGATTAAATTACTGAAAGTAATTTATTGATAAATTATAGCATGTTACTTAAAAAAGTGTATGTATTACGAAATAAAATCGGAATTGATTTTTTAAATCTTTATTTTAACATTAAATAAAGCATGCCGTTGAATGTTTGAGCGCGTGAATTTTAATTTCATAACATTAAAAATTAACTTTTACAAATTGTGCATCACATTCCAGAGGATTCTTAAAGTAAAGAAAATACTGTGCAAAAAAGGAAACTAATAAACTATAGGTAAAAATGTTAAATTAATGCAAAAACCATTTTTGTAATATTACGGTTTTAAAAGATATAATCAATCCATGCTTATAAAAAAATATTTATTTAAAGATATTCACTCAATTAAAGTTTGTTTGGCATTTTTTATCTTGATTTCTTTCATATCTCCTAGTGAATCGAATTATTTTTGGCACTCCTGACCGGATCATTTCCAATAATATTTAGTAGCTTTATTAATTACCAAGGAATTGTAGTAATTACTATAAGCGTTCAACGAAGCAATCTGGGGCTTTCGATTCATTGTGATTTGTTTGCATTTGACTGTTCCATTCAACAATATGTTGTTGTTACTAATGGCACTTGCTATGGACAAGTCAGCTATTTTAAGCCGAATGAGTGTCTCTCGTTTTTGATGTAGCGCCAACTTGGGCCAAGAGTACGACTTAGCTACACACTCTTCACATTCGCTTGCACAGCCCCTTTTTACAGGGGGGCACAGTCATACATCTCAGAGATAGTGCACTGAAGAACAACCATGCTTTAACTGGAACTCGAACCCAGGAAGCCCAGATCGCGAGGAAGACTCGCTACCTCTGTACCAGGACGCCAGTTCCACAATATGTAAAAAGAGCTATTTCTGTATAACTTATATTAGCGCTTTAAATATATAGACAGATAGCGAAGTATATATATAGGTGGTTTAAAGAATAACAAATGGTAAACCACATTATCGCCACTACCATTTCCTTGTCTTAGGAAACTATACCAAAAACTACTATAAAAATATTTCATTTGCTTTAGCCAAACTCTTTTTCTTGTTAGTTTTAAAATTTGGATTCTAACTTAGTGATTTTCTCCGTAAATGGACGCAAAATCTTTATTGTTTATAGTTTTATTAGATTGATATTATAAAGATTTCAATTCATCGAATTTAATTTTCAACTGATTCCAATTCGTAAAATGACAGCTGATTGAAGATTCAGCTTCACGAATAAGATGAAAATTTTCATTCTTCAAAATAAAAATAATTGCGCTTTTTCTTTTATGTAAATCTCTTAAAGCAAAGTTATTTTTCCAGGAAAGTTTCTACAAAGTTTTTCAACCTTTAAAAAAATGCTTAATCGAAATAGTTAATGAATGGATGTCAGACATAAAATATGTCAAATGTTTTTGTCACATCCTCATCTATTTAGACATGTTTTTGAAAAGATTGTTACAAGTATATATAAAAAGTTAACAATAACTTCCTTGAAAATGAAGTCATGTACGTTTAGACAAATAATAGCAACACAAAAAAGTTCAAATTGCCCAAAAGTTACATATTTTTATCCATTACATATCATAGAACATTTGAATAATAACTTCATAACAACCGTTTAAAATAATTTTCCTGGTTAGAAATACCTGAGGAGTTTGTATTAAGGTGTAACGTAATAAATGATTTTTCTCATTTGTAGTTTTCGTTGATGGGGTGCCTAATAATTAATGTAACATTAAAACCGGATCAGTATTCCCTTTTCATTAGCAAATAACTTTCAAAAACTAGAACCCAGTCATTTACCGCTAGTAATCCCAGGAAACTACACGGTGTTTTCCCACATTGCATTTTCCCGACCACAGGTTGTTGCTTCTTCCTCGAGGGACTCGCCGCTACTCATCCGTGTCCCAGAAGGGGTGGTCGGCGGTAGGAACGATTTCAGATGCTCACTTAAAAACGAGCAGACGATTCCCGGAGCGTCAGCAGATTCTCCTGGGTGATCATCGCATCAACTTCTCCCTTCTAAACAGGTGAGTTTTCAAGACATCGTTTTCTTCTAATTTTTCTTTTATACAAGTAGGTTAGATTCGATCAACCCTTTCTCGTACAATGAAGAGTGTGACTCAGGCATTTTAGTACTGAATTTTTAATTTTTAATCTGTAATAAAGTACTTTAAAATGTAAAAATCATTTAACAACGCTTCATACTTAAAATATCTTTATATTAATCTAGGGAATTAAAAAATAAATGTCCCAAATAAAATGTATAATCTAATTAAGAAATTAAGTAAATTTGAGCGTTGTAACAGAATGTGTGTGTTTAATCCAAGGAAAGATGCTTTCTTGCCTTTTTCTTATTTATTTTCGCTTACACACGCATATAAAGTAACAAATATTGTAGAAATTGCCGCTAACAAAGAGCGAACAAATAATGCTTTTGGACGTTAATGGAGAGTGAGCGGTGTCTCATTGCACACCAACATTCTGGTTGAAGGGTTAAAAATAAAAGCTGCTTAAGTGCGCTTCACTCACATTCCAAGTATGCATATGGTTGAGAGCATACTACGTCATTTATGTTCAGTATTAAGTAATATTTACTATATGAAAAACTATACAAAGAAAAAAATTCAAATAAAATAATTAAATGAAATCAAAAAATTTCAAATAATAAAATCACATGAACAAACGTTAACGGGTTAAGACGTGTGAGAAATTTATACCGGATTTTTTATTCAAAATGATTTTTTTAAAACTCGGACAATATGCATCTTTATTTTCAGGAAAAAAAATTTACTTATCCATTTTACCCTGATGAGAAACTGCAGACCATCTGAGAGTTACATACCCCAAAAAATATATTAAACAAATAAACAATTAAAATTTAATTAAATAATAATTTAAATGTATTTATTTCATAAATTTAATTGAATGTGTGCATTTTCTTGAGTACTTTTATTTGCTGCTATCCTTTTTTTTTTCTGATTTCACATTACTATCTTGATTTGATTAAAGATTCTCGAATTTTCAAGTTAACTTTCCCAATACTGCTTAGTGACACTTATTAGTGATATTTTAAAAACTTTATACGCCTTTATTTTCACATATATAAAGTACAAGATGCCCATAATTAAACGATCCTACTTTAAAGTTGTCTACAGGAGAAACTATTGTTCAGAAAGTTATGAAATTTTGTATAGATTATAAGGAAGGGATGGAAATTTGTTTGAGCGAATAAAAAAAAAGTTCAAAATTTCGCCATTAGGGGCAATTTTTTCAAATGAATTACACTTTTAGCATATTTTTGCCAGTTGTAATTACAACAAAACATTTTGAATATAACGTCCATCCTTTACCGCTACCATCTGGAATCGTAACATAGCATGTTCCACAGTTGACCACAGCAAATACGTCAATGCCTTTCGAGCACAATTTCCATGCAAAATGGAGCTCCTCCACAAATTAGCCATTGTTTAAAGGACGTTCTCCGTAATCATTTTACAGAAGAACGTGTCATCAGCCATCAATTTCGTGATACATGGCCTTCCCTGGTCTCCAGACCTAAACCCATTCGACTTTTGGCTTTGGGGAAATTTAAAACATCTGGTAAGTCGTGATAATCCAAAAGTTTTACCTGATTTAAAAAGCAGCATCTCACAGCATGTTCTTACTATTTCCCAGAACACACTACCGTTAACTATTTATACAGAGAAAATGTTGTGATCATCAAAAGTTGAAATTCTAGATTTCAATGAATTTCTACTTTTTTGACCTCCTAGAATCGTGAATTTTAGAATTATGTTCTTCTGTTAACACAATAACCCAAAAAGGCTTTAACTAAATAGAATTTGGCATGCAGTCTTTACAACAGACTTATAACAAATTTTGAACGAAATTTTATAGAAGAAACATGACTGCTTCCGCAAGTGAAACCGATGACAACAAAACATAACAAGTTAGATGGATTAAATTTGGTGCACAGTTTTAGCATCGAAGGTGTAGATTTTATCAAATTTTGAACCTTATCCATGAAGAAGATGACAAATGTCAGTCGGTCTGTAGGAATTAAATAAAGGAAATTTGTTATTCAAATTATAGTTTTATTTTAAATATGTGCTTTAGTCGGTCCAAAAAATAAACGCCCAAAGGTATACAACCAATTATTTTCAAACTTCCTATTGAGCATAAAATGTTCATGTGAAGGACTCTGAAAATAAAAATGTTTATTTCATAGTGTTCTCGGCCTTACTCAACGACTCCAATTTTTATGCTGAAGAGAAGTGAAGGGGATATCTTTATTCTAGAATGTACGAGAAAACTTTTGAAAAAAATGTCCACCTAATTTTTCTCACTAGTATATCTATGTATCTATCAGCGTTAATATTATATACTGGCATTCAAATTGGTTGTATAAAGAAAATTTTGAAATGCTTGCACTGAATAATTATCAATGGGATTTCAAACAAATTAAAATTAATTACTCAGTTAACGAAGTCTAGATTGATAGATAAGTAGTTTTAGGCATTAATAGTCGATATACTGAATGATCAAGCTCTATTTTTAAGATGAGAGTTGTGAAATCTCAGAATTATTTTTCTAATTAGCACTAAAAGAAAATGGACCAGACACTAAAGGAAGAGCACTATGATGTTATTCATCAATGATAAAGTCGTTCGCATCATTCTAAATGCTTTCTTTTTGAATTGCTGCTGACTGGAAATTTGAGCCAGTTGTTATAAATATAAAACATTTACTCATTGTCCATATTTTATGCAAGAATTATTGTATGGCAAGATTTTTTTTGTTTCATTCATACATTTAATTCTATTTAAGAAAGCTCCCCCCCCCCCAATTAAAAAAAGACGTAAGAAAGAAAAAGGAAACCTCTGGTGTGGCAGTATTTCTCTTAACCTTCACTCGTGATACTTAAGTAATGTGAGTGGTCGTCCAATAACTTTCTCATATACTCTCCAATTAAATTATCCGTCTCCTCATCCCGCATAAAATTTAAGAGCTCGGGTAAGATTGCTAATGCCTTTTAATGCATTGGCGAACAATAGTTACAAATATTGATATTTGGCGTGAAAGTAGTTTTACTCATTCTATCATGTGATCCATGGAGGTTTTCTTGGCAGTTAATTTACCGATACCACACGGTTAATAGTACCCAAAAATTGAATTTGTAATTTAGACTCGTTTTTTTCAACCGATTGAAACCAAAAGATACGTAACTACCAAATGCCAAATCTGATATATTTAAATCATTCGTTTTTGAATTATCGCTTTTATTTGCTTCTGAAAGTACAGTCCTCTAGACAAATTCGTCTTTAAATTATTTTCAAAATTTGATAAATGTCCACACTACAAATATTAAATCGGTGTGCCGAATTTTGTCTATCTTTTCTTTCTCGTTTTCTCTCTCTTTGTTATCGTAATTATCGAATTTACTTATATTCGAGCAGCCGGATATACAGACTTCCTCAAACAGATTTTACTCAATACTTGATAGAAATCTACAGTTTTCATGTAAAGTCAGTACACCAAATTTCATCCGTCTAGCTCCAATCATTTTTAAGTTATCTTTATTACAGACAGATGTAACTCAAGGAGGTTTCTTCAATTCAAGGAGATCTAAAATGCTAATATTCGTCTAAATATCGAGTTAACTTTTTGACGATTACAATACTTTCTTTGTACTTCGAATACCAGAAAGTAAAAAGTGAGGTACATGAAACAAAGCTCGTCTGATTTCGGGATTTGACGGTCCTAAGCAATGCGCATTTATGAGGCTCTTTGTTTTTAAGCTGAAAAATTTTGTTTCACATTCCAAAACATTATTGATCTATTGGTAATTTATTTATTATTAATCTTCTTTTTATTTTAAAAATTTAATGAAAAAAGTTGTTTTTTTTTTACTTTTTATTATCATTTAAAGTAATTATTAAGTACCTTTTTTTATTTTATGATTTCAGACTGTCATATTAGCATATAATAACATGGAGCCAAACTTACGGTGACTTTAAATACAGTCTTATTTCGCTTAATGAATGATTCAAATTAACATGTAAAAATTGACAACAAGCGATGTTTCTTAGAATGAGTGATGAGGTGACTCAATACAGGAATGAATTTTATCTCGGATGTCATTCAGCAAGGAGAACTTGTTTGATCCTTATTTTTGCTTGTTTGACATTTTGGCCGAGTGATTTGATGAAATGGAACTCTTTCAAGTGTAAGCAAGTATCTGCGAAACTTTAGTCGATGAGAATTAGTTTCGAATCTTGTTTATGGAGTTCGAGTTGAATAGTAGTGACATAGATGATCTGTTGAAAGAATATAACCAAAACCACCGAAGGTCTTATGGAGCTGCATTTTGTGCCACAGCACAAAGTTACGGAAAGTTATGTAATTTGGTAAAAAGAGGGCGGGGGGATAGAAAGAAGTTGAACCAAAAAATGCTTTCGATTGACCCTTAAATGAAATCACAGCAACGTTTTAAGTTCATAATATAAATCATTAAATTAAAAAAATATTCATTATAGATTGAAAAAGCATATAAATGTTATTAAAGAAAACCTTCATCTTTTATAGAAATAGAAATCAACTTTGTAAGGGAGTTTCTTGTGTTATTTACATCATTAAGAATCAAATCATTTCGCATAAGTTAAAAGAAAGAAGCAATGAAACGAAATTCTGCTTCCAACTGCCACAATTAACTTCAAAAAACCTACATCTTTGTTCAAACCAAAATAAAAAAGCCGAAATTAATCAGAAATGAATTATCATTGATTCATTTTCCGTATTAAATCATCTAGAAATTGATTATTTATTTAATGTTTTGTTTTGTTTAACGACAATTTGTTTTAATGGCTTGTTTTGCCATTTAATCATATAATTCATAATTAAATTTGCATTTACTTTTTGGTTCCATATTTGAATTAAATTTTTTGCTTATTTCTTATTATCTGTGTCTACATATAAATTCAATTTAAACCCCATCAGTGCAAACTATTCCTTTCTAAATGGTTCAGTGAACTTAAAAGAACAGCATTCTCTTTAATTTTATTGATGTAAACACCATTTAAGGACGAAAAATTTGAAATTCATTTTTTTAAAAAAAAACTTTTTTCGTTCTGTTTTTTTTTTTTTTTTCTTTCTTTCGCCGTTCTCATTTATTTCGTCTTTTAAAAACATCAGGCGTACGTTTGAAACATGAGGAAACTACTCGCATTAGATGAAAAAGATCCGTGATGCTGTCGATCAGAAGATTTTTTGAAAAATATAAAAAAGGCATTAGTAACTTCATGCTTCGACTGTTCTACGTTCTAAAATCCAGAAACTTGACATTTACCGTGGTCCATTTTCTGTACATTTTTTAAATCATTTGATTATTAATGTGTAAAAAATCTCACCGAAACAACTATTTCTGTATATTCTTTAACTTTATTTAGCTCTTTTCAAAAAGAAAAAATGAAAAACGTGACATAACATTTTAAATGCAGTAAATCTATTATACGGAAGCAATGTTAATCGTCACCTTAAAATTTGTAGCATGTTTCTAAAAAAAAGTGTTACCCCTCCCCTTCCCCCCACCAAATAAAATAGTGGACTTTGCGTAAGGTCTTCAGTGTTACAACTGCTCAGATTTTTATTTTCATAGTTTCACAGATGAGAGTATTGCGATTGCTTTTTAGTGCAATAAAGGAAACTGGTACTGGTATTTTAAAAACCTGATACTGGCAAGGAAAATATTTAGTGAATATGCATCTATGCTTTTTATCGATTTGGATAGAATTAAGTAATACCATGAACAAAACTGAATAACCGATTAATGCATCTCTTTGGACTTTTTTAAATTAAGAAATGATGTTCTAAAGGTATTTTCATCATGAGACTTGTTTGCTTTGTTTATTATTCACAATCACTAATGAAATTGGCAAAGTTCAAATTGGTTGAGTTAAATTACTAACAATATCTAACAATACAAACTCAATAATGTTTAAAGTTGAATATATTTTAGATTCACTTATCCTACTTAAGATTCATTTCATTTATTTTTCAGAATGAATATCTATCCTTTGTTATTTTTCGTGCTTGTGCTGTTGACGTACGCTAGCAGCCACCATCACCATCGCAATGGACATGAACTTGGCTATATGCTAGCAGCTGGAATGCTAGCCAAGATGTTGAGCGAGCACCATGGCCACCACCATTGCGGCCATCACCATCCCATTCCCATACCAATACCTGTACATCATGGTCACCACCATGGGTAAAGAGAGAGTCTTTCTGAGCGTATCTTTTACCAAACATACAGGCGTTCGAAAATATTAAATGTTAATATGCTGAATAATGAATAATTTTTTTTTATTTCAAAGTGAATTTTGATATGTATATATATAGATATAAAATATTCGAATTTGTCTTTTTATTTTCAGACTTTGAATATTTCCTGTAAATAAAGATTGTACATAGAATCTTGTATGAACATTTATGTTTTATTGTAAATAAACTTCTTTAAAAACATGGTATTGCTTTATTATTTATTTCTTTCATCCCAACATCGCCGGTTTTTCTTTTCTTTCTTTCTTAAAATATCTCAGAACAGAAACATTGTGTATGCGTGTTATAGAGTGTTGCCAATAATAATTTAATAGTTCAGAAAATAAATTAATTAAAAGAAAAAACTTTAATCCACTTGAATCTGATTTCGAAACTTCAAATTAAGAACAAAAAATACATAGAGAATGTTTTATTAATTTTAAATACAGCAATATTGGTAATAAAATAATTATATTTTACTCTTTTTTTTTCCATTCGACATTTACTAATTTTTTTTCTTTTCTTTTTCTTTTTTTTTATCATGCCAGAACATGATATTGTTTTGGGAATGAGGTTTCCTGGTGTCAACAAAAATCCGTAGGCGAAAAATTGAAATTTTATTATCTGCACGAACATCTCAAAAAATCAGCTTTTAATAACGCGTTGCCATCACATTTAAAAAAGATCTGGTTTAAAAAAATTAGTTAATGGTTATAGGTACTAAAAACAAGAAAAATGTTATTTGAGCATATGATTGTATGAAATGAAATAAATAGGAAATGTGATATTTTTAACCGTTAATTATCAATTAATATTTAAATATATTTTGATTCATAGAGTAATGTTACCTGATTAAAATTTGTGAAATTAATAATATTTGAGAATATGTTAATGACAATTATAAATTGAAGATTTAAAAAAATAGAAAATATGTATTGAGAATAAACTAGCTGGTGAGGTCTCCTTAAAACTTAAAAAAGTATCTTAAGAAATTAAACTTAATTTTTAAGAAACTTAAGAAAGTTCCCCTCGAATATTATTTAATCTGTAATACTTGTATTATTTCCAAACTGTAAGTCCACCAGTGCTCATATTTTAACCTACATGTGAGAGTTTTGCATTGACCTGCATAATAAAGAAAATCGAATAAAACTTAAATACTGCTTTTTTTCCCCTTTTTTTTTTTTTTTGCCAATCAACTTTAAAATCTGGCACAAAACACAGTTTTAGTAATACGATAACACACCAAACTTCCTTTGTGTAGGACGTTGCGTTTTACGATTATCATGTTCGCATGTATGTGAGCGGACGTTTTGGCATTGGGGTAGCGCGTCTTCCCCGTGATGTGGGTGTCCTAAATTCGCATCCAGGTTTAGACATGGTTGTTCTTCTTCTATTTGTGAGATGTGTGAATATGCCATGCTATAAAAGGGGGCTGGGCAAGCAATGTGATGTGTAATTAGTTAAGATATACTCTTGATCCTAGTTGACTCTACTTGAAACAAGAGACTCACCATAGGCTTAAAATCGCTGGCCGCGTCAGCGAGCTTACCATGCCAAGTGCCATAACAAACAACAACATGTATGTGAATTTACAGACAAACAGACGGTCCAACCTTCGTCGGATGTGAGTCAAAACTCGATACAAATCTATACTTCAGAATGATAAAACTTTGAATCAAATTTATCTGTCATTTTGTTTTAAACCTTTCCTGAGTGAGAATATTATAGAATACGAGAGTTTGGTCAATCGATAGTTGATCGCCCAAAATTAATTTGACCCCAAATTTGAAACCGATTTATTCTTCAGATGCTATTCTAGATTTGATCCATCTGGCTGTTAACATTTTGTAATTATACTGTTCACTTGTAATCGGAACAATTAGACAATCGGCATTGATGCGAATTTTATGCATTGATTTTGTTCAAAATGCAATAGAGAATTGCAAACTATGTAAAATAATTCTGTAAACTGCTGTAATGGTAGTATGCTTAATTTCATCCATCTAACTCTGAACGTTTTTTCAGTTATCGCGTCAATAAACAGAAATTGAGTGAAATCGGAAACCTGGAGATTCGACACAATCTGAAATGTCAATTTGTAGTCGATTACAGTCTTCTCTTTCAGAATATTTCATTTATGATAAAATTAAAAATTGAACTTTTAGAAAATTAATGAAAGTATTTGTTTATTAACTGTGTCTATGAAATTTGCGTTGCTTTCAAATGACACCTCAGTTGTTCCTATAACTGCTTATATATCTTCAATAATGAGAGATTGTTCAGCGATCCGTATTTTCAAGACTATATTACTCGTCATCTATGTGCAGTAACCTTTATATCTATACACGAAAACATAAATTCTTTATGAAAAGGAAAGATTTTAATCGTAAGATCACCGCATCTGAAATTAAGATCGCTGATTCTGCATTTTCACAAAAATGATTATGCTTGGCATTTTATAGCAGCCGCCTGGTGCGACTTATTCGTCTTTTCTGTAATATATTTTTTTTAAAAAAAAAATTAGATATTCACAATGTCCTTGCGTAGTGAAAAGCTGGATTGCGTGCTACTAGACGAAGTAGACTGATTAAAAGTTCAATTACTCTTCAATAAACTTATAAAGGATATTGCAATTTGGTAAGTTTTTTTTCTCTCACTTTCTTGTCTATGTCACTTTTTTCATGAATGTTGCAGTAATTTAGCATTTTAATGGCCTCTCACACAACCTATGTATAATAGCCGAAGCAACTGTTAGTGTTTTCTCTTGCCTCTGTGTGAGGCTACTGCTAAAAGTTATTGGCTGTACGACGTTGGATGAACGTAAGCAAGTTTTTTTTAAATTAATTCTTTAAAACATTGCTGTTCATTGGGCACTCTTGACTGCATACGATTATTAAAACGTTAACAGCATAAAACTGTATAGTTGTAAAAAGTTTTAAACCTAAAATATAATGAGATAAAAATGTAACTTCTGATCTACTGATGGGATGTTATTATTAGAGAAATAGTCCGACAAATATTAGATACTCTGAAGTTTCCTGCAACCCTCTGAATGAAATAAATACATGTTAAATTAATATATTAATTAACAAATAAGAGTTTTATAATTTTGAGGTGCTTTTTTATATCTAACGTAATTGTAGAAATTTTAGAATTCTTGCATTTCAAAAAATACTCTTACCTAGAAAAATATTACCCAAATTTGAGAATTTTTCTTAAAATAATAAATTCTTAACATTTTTTATTTCCTTGTACACGAAACATACAAAAGGAAAGCTTTCTAATTATTATTTTTTAAATCGAACTCATGATTTTTTAAATGTATTTTCAAATATTGTATCTCACCTAATTCGAAAAAAAAAAACCAGTTTAGGAATTATTTATCTGTTTTTGTGAACTCGATAACCCAATAAAAGAATGAATTAGATTGGTGAAGTTTGTAATTTTTTTCACCAATTAGTATTAAGTTTTATGTAAAATTCTTCAATGCAATATGGCTATTTGTTTAATTGTATAGGTTTGAAAAATCAAGATAATCCCCATAACCCAGTACATTTGAAGAGTGAAATTCGATAAACGGTTGTTAAATCAAATTTTAGATATGCTTCAGATTTTGAACTCCCTCTTTTAATGGGAATAGGCTCTACGTCAAAACGCAAGTTCGATTTATTTCACACTTCAACGAAACTAAATGCAAAACGTACGTATTTTCTAGCTGATGTAAACAGAAATTTTTTGTTTGGTGTCTCCAATAGGTAACTTTCTGGCACAAATTAAGGATCTGTGTATAAGTCCAAGAAGCATTTTTCTAATAATGAAAATAAAGTGATAGTAAATTTTTCAAATAATATTAATAATAAAAATATCTTATTATAAGATAATAATAAAAATAAAGATGCTCAGAGCATTTTGCTAATAATAAAGATAAATATCTGTTTCTCTCTCTTTGCGTGCGTATAAACGTGTGGGTTTGACCTCTCAAACAATTTGAAAAAAAAAAATCTTTTCATATTCGAAATCAGTATTTTTATAATCAAAACACAACCACGCTTCCAAAATCGAAATCATCAAGAAGGAAAAAAAGAGACCGGAAATATCATTACCGGAAATCTCACGAGCGTAGGTAGGGAGCCAACGGAGAGCAAAACGTGGCGGTTTATCGCCATTTGAATTCAGTTTTTTCCACACTCCCCACCCGAACTCGCAAGAGTTTCAATAATTCCATATACAAGTTTCAATCAATGAAAAATTTAAAAAGTTACATTAATTAAATACACTATACAATTTAAACATTGAATCCATTAAGATTAAAATAACGCTATATACAAGTTTTTATACAAGTTACAATTATATTATATACAAGTTGTGTACGAGTTACAATTATATTATATGCAATTCATATACAAGGATACAAGTAAAAACATTAGGAATAAAACACGAAAATTTAAAGCTCCAAAGGATATAGATGTTGTACGCTTCCACTTCACTAAGTAGAGTGGACATCTTCTCAAAGCTCAAAAAGAGTTTTTTCTCACGATTTTTCTGAGGCTATCCTTCACAGACTTTACAAGACGCTCGTAAAAGACTCCCCACCATGAACCTCGCTCAATTATGTTTTTCCATCATACTCTTTACTACATCATTCTCTTTTTCAAAGTGAGTTTTGTTTCCAAAGGTGTATACCAATAATTTCTCTCTTCTGAGAGTGTTAAGTTCCAAATGATCAGAACATTTTTGAATTACAAAACTTCTCATTGATCCACAGTCAAAAAGTAAACGAGAAATTACTTCTTTAGAATTATTCTCAATCTTTACAGTGCATGTTCGCAAAAGAATTTTATTTTTCTTGTAAGAAATTGTTGAAACGGCTGTGTCTTGTGTTTCTGATTCTTTTTCAACTGACTCAGATTTTTCGTTTACTTTAGAGAATTTTGATTTAAAACACATTGTCTCATTATGTCTGCCAAAACAAATTCTACAAGTTACATTCGAGAAACAATTTTTCATACAATGTTTCGGTCGAGGACACAAGAAACATTTGCCTTGTTTTTTCAAGATCTCTCTCTTCTTTTCAATGCTAATTTTATACCATTTTTCTGCGCAATGGTTCAAATTGCAGAAAAAACAATGTTCCTGAGAACCCTTTTCATTTATGGATGTCATAAACTCGCATGTAGATAAACCCTTTTCAATTTTATTCTGAGATTTAAATTTAATTTTGTTAGAATTGGCATAAGAATTAGTAGCCATGACTTTCGTTTTCATTAAAAATGTTCTCTCTCTTTATTCAATTTCAGCCTGAAGAGAATTCAACAAATCATTAAAATCCTGACTTAATTTCCTATCTCAGATTCTTCGATTATATTCAAGAGCAAATTCAGTTGGAATAATCTTCATAATAACGGCAACAAGCATAGAACTGTAACATTTCGTTTCTAAACCTAACGCGTGTAAACATCTAACATTTACTTCTATTTCACTAAGTAATTTTTTCAACTTTGGAATGTCACTAGATTTATAAACCGAAGACAAGTTCAATAATTTATTCATGTGATTATCAATTATTGCCTCTTTATTTCCGAATTTTTTCTTGATAATCTCAACAGCAAAATTGTAATTTAATTCACTGATTTCAAAACCGTCTATTGCTTGGGCAGCCGAACCAGCCAGATAGCGTTTTAAGTAATTGATTTTTTTTTGAAAGTCAATCATTATCATATATCAAAATTCGAAACATATTCCAAAAGTTAGTAAATTGAGTACAGTCACCATAAAATTTATTTATTATCAACCTAGGAAGTTTCACAACGTTATGGGTATTCCCAGAAGCTGAATTTTTTCCCGTGACACAATGCACTAAAGAGTTAACACAGCCTTTCTTTTCCTTTAATTTTTTATTAGCGCGAAATATCGTGGTAGTGATTTTGTCAGAGTATCCAAATGATGAGTTTAATTCAGCGTCATACAAATATAAAGTTGTTCAATTGAGCACAATGGTATCAATATTTTTCAATTCCTCTGATTTCGAAATCAATAAATTAACACTTTCCTCAAGGGAATTAAAATCAATATTTTCTTCTTTTAAAGAGTTATCAATAGCTTTAATAAGTCTTGTAGCAGAGGATCTTAGTGCGGTTCGCACTTTTTTATTCTTTTCCATTGTATCCATTTTTATTTTGAAAAAAGAATAAAAAATTCTTTATCTTTAGCAGTCTTCGCCCGCTTGACGTGAACTATTCCAATCCGAATTCTTCAATTGTCAATATTCAAATAGTAATTCGAGTTTCCTTCTAATTCAAGGTAATTATTACTTTTCTTTGCTTTTTTCAACCAATGCACGATGAAAAAAATCTTTTCATATTCGAAATCAATATTTTAATAATCAAAATGCAACCACGCTTCCAAATTTCAAATCATCAAGAAGGAAAAAAAAGAGACCGGAAATCTCACGAGCGTAGGTAGGGAGCCAACGGAGAGCAAAACGTGGCGTTTTATCGCCATTTCAATTCATCTTTTTCCACATCATTCGCATTGTTACTACCAATATTTCATTGGTTTATTTTACTTTCACGTATAATAGTACAAGAAAATTATGTAATCCTCAAAAAATTGGATGTTTTTAATTATTTTTGTTGTTTGATATTTTGTTCTCAAAATAAAGTTCTAAGTTTCGAACTAAGCAAAGCTGAACCTTTTTGATATGCTTCCGTTTTAAAATATTGCTGCTTTATACTGTGATATAATTGAATGAATAAAAGAGTAAAAAGAATATTAGCGAAACCCCAAACGCAAGGAAGAGAAAGATGTCAGACTTTTGAAATTATATGAAATGTTAAAATAATTTTCTGGGATTTCAAAGGAAATTTATGAAATTTTTAAGAACTATCAATACAGACAAACCAATTGATTGCTAAAGATAGTCATCTCAAAACAGAACAAAATATTATACTGCAAAAAAAATGGTATAATTAGATTAAAAAAAATTTTTTTTAGAAACTTCCAATCCAGACAAACCAAAAGAATACTAAAGATGGCCAGCTCAAAATAGAACAAAAAAATTTACAGCAAAAAAATGGTATCGTTAGAAGAACAATTTTGAAAATTTAAGATAATGTAAACTGCAATTTTCGGAAGTTATCGCGATGAGAATTTTATTCGTTTTTAATTAATTGAGATTCTAATTAATTTTTTTAAAAAAATAGTTTTGAAAAGTACATTTTTATTATTCCCAAAATTTATATATGTCAAGTTGTTAGCTCTAATTCAGATGGCCTGATCTACAGAGCCCCGACGCAGGTATACATACACTCTACTTTTTTTATTGTTTGTAGGAGTAGAAATTTTGCTCTCTTAAATATAAATTATAGAAAGAGAAAGTATAGTCACAGAAAAAGAAATATGTTCAGTGAGAGTACTGTAAAAATGCTAACAGGATTAATAATGAATGAACACATTTTATTCTATAAGAAACAAAACATATAATTCATATATTGTGCATGAAGGAATCCTTTTCAAATAAGCAGCAAATCTTTTCCAAGTAACCGGAACAAAGAAAGAACTCACAGGTGAACAATACTTGAAAGAGAGAACTATTCAGGGGCTGTTCTACTCTACTATTTCAAGGGCTATTCTACTCGACTCCTCCCTTTTTTAAAACTCCAGTGAATGCGCATCGAGTATTCTAGAACCAACTCCACATCTTAATCCTAATAGAACTATCCAAATATTCCCGAATGCTCAGAGTCCTTTTGTTGTCAAAGTTTATCGTTTGAATCGCTATGGTTTAGGGTCATTAATTCAATAAACATTACCATATCTGTAAAACTATCTCTTTTACCAATAGGCTTATTTCACAAAAAAGTGAAGAAAAAAAATCCTAGTATTGTTATTATTTAAAATATCACCACTAGATTTTGATGAGTCTATTCATTTGAGATCTTCTTGAACCTGAATTTATTTTTCGGGATAGTTTGCTTGTGAACAACATTTTAAAAATTCGTTGACTTAAAGAGGCGAAATTCGATTATAGTGTTCTAATTTGAAGATTTCTTATTCGAAATCCATCTTTAAAAGTCTGTCTGAATGCATGTGAAGCCGAGAACTCAATAAAGTGAAAAGGCTAAGTAACTGAAATTTGGGGCATAGATTTAGCATCAGAAATGCAAATTTATATTAAATTTGAACTCAATCGGCCAACCTGATGACCATCATTCAGTTTGTATATTCGCATGTATATGAGGGCATCATTCAAAAATATAACGAAAAAAATAAAACAAAATCATAAAATTATACTAAAATTTCTTGAAAATATTTGAAAAGAAAGACGTTCAAAAACCACAGTTCTCTGCACTCGAAAAAAAAATGTATATTGTATCTTAACACAGAAAGTAGGTACAAGGGAGCACTCATTCTAGCTTGCCACTCACAATAATAGATAGAGGACAGGATATTCTTAGAGAAGACAGGGGGGGAAATGGTGCTAATGGTGCTTACGAAAAAATTCAATGAGAGAATACTTCCTGTAGTATGCGGCTCAATGAAACATCTCTTTCAAAACTATTTCACTTTCATATTTCCCATGATAACATGATAATGATAAACATGCGATTTCTCTTTTTAAATACCGTACATGAAAGCTATTTTTGATAAAGAAAATGCAATATTTACCTATACTTTTAGCTAAAGATATGCAAATTTATAATTCATCCTTCTCAAAACCAAGATCATTCTTTTTAATTACTAAGAAAGAAAATGATATATAGCCTGTGAATATCGGTTACGGGATTATAAAATTGGATTTTGCATTCTATTCTCCAGATTAATCATGTCTGGAATCTAAGAGCGTACATTAAATCGTACATAATTTAATGTCGCTAGTAAACAAAATCATTTTTTCTCAATAATATTTGTAGCGTTAGCCTTATGAGCCAGATAACCTACTATACTGAAGTCGACTGTTTAGTATAGTGGCTATGTTACCCGGCTCTAGGCCCAAGCGTCGCAGGTTCGTACCGCGACCTTCAAACGTTACATTGGTGACCTTGACAAGGCAACCTTCCGCAACAGCCGTGGCACCATCTGCCCTCAGCAAAATCGCCAGACTCACTTGACGAAAGCTAAAAGCAAAACAAACTAACAAAACCGTCAGACCCACTTGACGAGCAAGCAACAACTCGCCATAACACTTGGCGCAATACAAAATCGTTCGCTTCTTCGCCGACTCACTGGTAGGGGAGTACTGTAGCGTCAGCCTTATAAGCCAGATAACATCTACAATACCGAAATCGACTTTTCTTGTATAGTGGCTATGTCACTCGGCTACAGGCCCAAGCGTCGCAGGTTCATACCTCGACCTTCAAACGCTACATATTTTTGAAGTTATCGATGGAAAAACACCAAAATTAGACTGAATTTTTTAATTATCAAATTTCTACTCGATTTTTTAAAAAAAATCACTCTGGAGTGCACATTTTCTCCTTCCAATATATATATTTGTGAAATATGATAGATGTAGGTCAAACGATCTTCACTTTACAGTGCCACACAATGTGTACACATTCAACCCTTTTTTTTGTTAGTGAACTATGCGATGGTTAATCATTTAATAATAATATATCTTCTGCATTTGTTAGCACTGTTGTATGAATAACAGATACTTTCTGAAATTTCCTTAGCTTAATTATATTTAAGCCCGGTTTTAAAGCAACCATAGAGTTATTTTAGGAAGGACCTTGTAATTTTGAGCTGTGGTCATACAACCATCAGCACTACCGCCATCTTTCCCAAGCAGATGGATAATTCACCCAGACAGATTCAACGTTATCAAGCTCTGCTTGACCTATGTTTCTTTGATGGAATCAGGTATCGAACTTGTGTCTCCAGTCTCAAAGCCTTACACCCTTGCACATGAAACTAGAACTATAATATATTCTCTGATTTAAATCCAAATAGGAGAAGATACACAGTAACAATGATATCACTTCTGTTTTTATTATGATCGCAGGAGTTTTTTTTTATATAAAAGATAATTTTGCTTCATTTTACATTTAACCATTTACTTAACGATTGCTTTCTCCACTTCCTTTACTTTTTTTTTCTTTAATATTTTGGAACTTCTCTGAGTAAGCTTCATTGGCACAGTGATCAATGGAAAAGTGAAAAGGAGCACTCCAAGAATCCAAAGTAGAAAGGATTTCTTTCAACACAAGATGCTCTCTTTTTTTCATTTCAAGCCTTGATTTCTTTTAATAACCCCAAGGTCAGCTGCAAAGTGACGTGAATTTTCATTGGTCAACTTTTTAATAAGTTGATATGTGCTGCGTATTAAACAGCTCAACTCACATTTCTTCGGCAACACTGATTTGTTTACAAACTAAAGAAATTTTCTGTCATTATATTTCTTATGGCTCATAACAGAGTAAAGTTTTTATTAACATGAAGTAATGAAAATTTTTATGAAGTTGATTTTTTTTTCTTTTGTTGATCAGCTATTTTGAGCAGCCCATGTTTTAAAAAGATTTTGTAACTATATGTCTTAGTTATTTATATTATGTTATTTTACTTGAAAAATTTTCCACTTTTTTTTTCAATTAATAAAAATATTAGCGAATGTTAATTTTTAAGGTATTGGCTTCTTGATTGATGATTTTGAAGTCATTTGATAAAATTAAATGTGATGAGCAGATTTATATTTTGATTTTTTTTTAATTACAAAGATAGTAGAACAGCACATGACCAAGAGCGAATGTAAATGTCTTAAAATATTATTTCAATTAATATAACAAAGATTCTATGAAAAAGTATTAAAACTCAACGAAAGCCAGGGGAAGATTTTGTATATCGATGTTATTTAAGAAAATACTTTTTGATTATTCATAAATGGTAGAGTTTATTTTTTAATCATAAATATATTTACATTAAAATGCATAAACTTCATAATGATTTAAATATTTGTTTAAGATTTTTTTAATGTATAGTTCAGATGCATTTATGAGGTGAATTATTTACACTTTATATTATAGTAAGGAGGATTGCAATTTTAAGGAATGATAATACATTTCAAAAGCAGCAGTAACTAGATAGTCATAGCAATTAGAATAAATTATATATAATTATAATATATTCTACTTAATTGTAAGGTATTTAAGGAAAAAAACGAAAAAAAAATTTCTTTCCTCAAATTGTAGTCTTCCACAGTTGAATGTTGCTAATAACTTTATACATATTGTCATATTCTTTTATCAATGACAATATATTCCTTGATTTAAAATGTTTTACTGCCTAAATTCTCATGTTTTTACTTTAAATTTTGTTTTATAGCTGTAAAGGCTGGATTTGAATATCTAGATGCATATTCAAATGGGTTGACATTTTATAAAGGCTATTAAGTCATGACTGTTGCAGAATCACCCCCTTCTAAATGGGCACCTCCTTGGCCTATTTTATATCGCTTGCCAACTGTACGCTTCTCACGCATCATTGCCATTCTTCTTATTCTTGTTATGGTGCCTTTATTTACTCATTATTACTTGTCCAAGGTACAAATAATATTTTATACTCTTTTGTTTGAATTTAATAGTGATCATATTTTATAATTAGCAAATGGTTTATTTATTATATTGTTATTCAATGCTATTTAATTATCTTTTATGAACCATTTAAAGTTTAATATATTTTTTAAAAATATACTTTAAAAATATCTATGATCATTAATATGTGTTATTTCCTCAGAAATCAAATTAGGTAAGAGAAAAAAATATTTTCATGTTATTAAGTTTTAAACCTACCAAAAAGGAATTTTACTGGAAGTAAAGATATTGATTAGGAGAATATATATCTGCTTTTTATTATAAAGTGAATGAAATAATTCAAACTAGTATACAGTCATGCATCAATGAAAAAAGATTGGGTTGTATCTCTATGGAGGTAATACATGTTATGAATTACCATATCTTCTTTACTCCAAATGCAGAAGAGAGGCATGGCAACTTCTAATAGCAATTATTAAGACTGATGAATGATTCATGATATTCTTAAAAATTTGAAGGTATCATTTAAAATTTTGCCTTTGAAAACCAGTTGATTTTACTCTGTCAGAAAAGATTAAAATGCTAATTTGTGACTTAACCAAGAATGACTTCTGCTATTACAAGATATAATTTACAATTCTAATTTAGAGAGTTTGGTGAAAGAAAAATAAAAGAATAATTTATAATGAAGAATGCAAATATTGTGTTTCCTCATCTTATCATAATGTATTACAATTTTTTTTGTATCACATTTATATGTGTATTTTCTATTCTTGTTTATCAAAAATATTCTTATTTGTCTGCAGGCCTAATTTTTTATCCTTATTTTCAAATTTTAATGAAATCTACTTTATAAATGTTATGTGATATTTACAGATTGGAGGTGATAGCCCTGCAGCTGAAGTCCATCATGGAGGTGTTCAGATGGAGGACTTGGACTCCCTGAAATCAGTAGATTTGAAGGGAAGAATTGAAGAAATGATCCGCATTAAAATATCAGTTAGTGATGAACTTAGGGATCTCGAAAGCAAGAGACAAAAATTGCAGGTAAATGCTTTCTTCCCTTATTAGAATTTACATTTCTAAATGAAATACTAAATCATCAAAGCTACATCGATTCAAATAATATAAATATTTTTTCATTTTTCTTTAACTTTATTTATTCATATTGATAAAAAATGTCATTCTATTGTTCATTCTTCTCTTTTCCTGATATATTTTAATTTTAAGCACCCATATCTTCAAGATGACTTTGGATTATTTTAATATTTTAACAATTTCATCATTATTTAATAATTAAAATAGAATTTTGGAAATTAATTTTTTTAATTTAAAAAAGATGTTATACTATTAATAATATTGAAAATAACTTAAAAACAACAAAATAAATAATTAAAATAGAAAAAAAATACTTTTTAGTGCACTGATACCTTTTTGCATTAAATTTCTTAAAATGCATTTACACACATTTTTCATTTTATTTAATTTTGTCATCCTAGTCTGATATATCTATCCTGACTCAAAGAATGGAGGATTTGAAAGTGGATTACAACCATTTACAAGTGGAGCTAGATCGGTTAAGAGTTTCAGTGGAACAAGCCCAGTATGCTCAAAGAGAGGCTCAACAGAAGAACAGTCCTCTCATCTCCCCTCCTAGACGCATCCTTCCGTCCTTGCAAGATGAAATCAGCCTACCTCCACCTGATTCTAGAAAAATTCGAAACTGTCGTACACACCTTTGCTTTGATTTTTCTCGGTGTTCACTCACATCAGGATTTCCTGTTTATTTCTATCACCCAGAAGATACCCAAAGTCAGTTCTTGACTGCTGCTGTCACTGAAGCTTTAAATGTTAATGTTCACATTACCTTTGATCCTGCTATTGCTTGTGTTTATGTTGTCTTGCTTGGAAAAATAAATAGTGCAAGATCACTTGAAATATACTTAAGATCATTAAATCATTGGAATGGGGATGGAAGAAATCATCTTCTTCTCAATTTGGATGCAAATGGGACAAGTCACATGTCTGGTATTGACACTGGTCGGGCTATGGTTGTCCGTCCCAGTTTCACAGTTGGTGAATTCAGAGATGGATTTGATGTGATCGCACCTCCTTTGCTTAGCAATAAAGATCGATTGTCTAAAGTGTATCCTTATTCCCCAGTTCGTAGAAAATTTATGCTATCTTTCCAAGGAGAGTATAGGACATCTGTTTTGCTGTTAAAAAGTGGAACTCGTAGACTTTCTTCAACTTTTGATTATAATTCTGAAGGTACTGAGAGTGTGACTTCAAAGAAACCCTCTGAAGAGGTAGAAGACATAATTGTGAATACCTTGAAAGAAATGCAAATGTCTAATCTTGGAGATAATTTCTTTTTTCAGTTTTCATGTGCAGGGAGCACATTTCCAGGACTTGATTCAGAATGGCTTCTGTGTGGTTCTTCTAAAACACGAATGTCCATTTTACAAGAATCTACCTTTGCATTAGTGATCAGTCCTTTGGATTACAAAATCCTTAGCACACCCCAGATTCATATTCGCATCTTTGAAGCTTTGCAGACTGGCGCTATTCCTATTCTCCTTGGTAATCATATCCGACTGCCATTTGATGAGTTCCTGGATTGGAAACGAGCTGTAATTTCTTTGCCTAAAGCTAGAATTTCTGAGCTGCATTACTATTTGAGAACATTTACAGATAATGATATTATGGCCATGAGGCACCAAGGTTTGTAACATCTATTTTATTGAACAATTATTTTTAAATCCTTTGTTTAAAAAGTATTTTAATGGAATTAGATAATCTGTTTTATATATTGCATTTAATTTACAATGAAAAGAATATTTATATTCAGGAAACATGAGAGTGACAATAGCAATCAGTATGTTTAGATGAGTCAAATTGATGAAAAAAAAATTAAAATATCATGGTAGCAGATAATTTAGTAACATCTGAATCCCCAAAATTGCTTCTGTTTAAAAGATGTTTTACAAACTGGTATGAAAAGGCTTATAAAATTTTATAAAAACTTGAAATAGATATTAGTTTTATAATTTGCATGCTCCTTTTTTTTTTCTTTTTTTTTAGCTAACAAACTGTTTTCTTTCATGTGTAAAGCTAATAATTAATTAGAGTTTTTAATGCTTGAAATTACTTTATTCAGTGCTATGATTCAATTTTAAAATGATGTTTTGCATTGAAAAATAGAATTGATCATATTATTCTAAAACTTAAAATTCCCCATTTTTTTATTATATTTATTTTAGACTTTAAATAATGTATAATTACATGCTGCTGTGTATTGGGTCATCTTTTAACAGAGTTTATATCAGTGTTTTTATAAGAAATATTAAAGTTTTGAAATTAGCTAAAAATATGTTACACTTTTGTCTCTAAACTAATTTTTACAGAAATCAATGACAAAAGTACCTGAATATTTTATTTTTCAATTATTGATCCACATATGGTGTTTTGTTCAACATTTGTCTCTTTTTCAAAGGTCACCAGCTGTTTTATCGCTATTTTTCAAGTCCTCGAGCAATTGTTGCTACTATTCTAGCTTACATTCGAAGTCGACTTCAGATACCTGCTCCAGCTGCTCGAGAAGAACCATCTCCTTCTGTGTTCAATGCCACTTTCCGCCCCTTGCGTACTGAGGAGATTGCTGCTCTTCCTGATCCTGAGGAGAGTTTGGGACCCTCTGAACAACCCTTCCCTTCTCCTCGCTTTCAAAGAAATCTGACTCTCACCAATGCAGGACACTACACACTTTGGAATGAACTAGTGGATCCTTTTGTTCTTTATCCACAGACACCATTTGACCCACTACTACCTTCAGAGGCTAAGTTTATGGGTAAGACTTTAATATTATAGCCATGGATAAGTCAGATTACTAGCAAAGCATATTACAACCAGTTCAGTAAAGTAAATTCTCAATTATTTATAACTTTAAATCCTAAAATTTTATTTGTAGAAATTTAATTATAAAAATAAAGAAAGCATTTCACAAAAACTAAAACGCACACTGCACGAAAAATGAACTTTTTTTTTCTTCATAAAAGGTAAACCAAATAACTTGTAAATATAAAAATATTTTATTTATTTAATCATAATTGTATATTTAGACTTACTGTAATTGAAAATTGTTCAAAAGCACTTTTTTTTTCTTTCATATAGTCATTTTGTTAATTATATGTAAGATTCTCTCATTTTGAATTACTAACCCACTAAATTCTGTTGACCATTACTGTAGCTCTGAATATGATGTTATAATGTATTTATAAATGGTTGACATATTTGAAACAAATTTAACAGATTAAACATTTCTTAATTTTTTGTGTAATTAAACTGCATATATAAAACAAATCAGCAATGACGAAATATTGATGTGGTAACCTTGAATCTCACATTCATTATCTCCATGTACAGATTCATCATTTTTAGAATGGCCATGAAACTTTTAGAAACAGCTGCTGATGCTTGTAAAAGTAATTTCCTGCTCATTACTTTTTGTACTATCCCAACTTCTATCTTCTGCTACAATAATTTATATTTTTTCTACAGTTATGAAAAACACTTACTAAAAACAGTTAACTAAACTATGAAAACAGTTTTTTATTCTGTTTGTATTAACTTTTTTCGTTTAATTTCAAAGAATCTTTTACTTCTTTGTGTTATTTATGACTGAAAAGTGAATATTAATACATAATACATCTTAATGACATCACATAAATTTATTTTTACAATATTTTGGTGCATCAAATAGGAATAGTTTCTTCTGAATAGTAAATTTTTACTGTACAATGGATCTATGATTATATTCAAAATTTACTTGTGAAGAATCTCTCTCTCTCTCTCTCTATATATATATATATCTTTATTTTTATTTAAATAAATTAATTTTTCACTGTGTACTAAGCCTTCTTCTTAGTGTTACCAAGAATGCTAATTGTTTGACACTAATTAATATTTATGTAAAAATCTCCAAATTTTATTGAAACCAAATTTGTAATTTTGTTACTATGAATTTTTCAGTGTTTTAATGTTAATTTTGGAATACTTTAAGCTTTGTGAAAATAAATTTCAACTAGAAGGAATTCAGCATTTAACATTCAAAGCATAATTTAAGTGATCAGTTATCATGTATATATAATAAAAATATGTGGAAAGAATTTAATTATCATTGAGTATTTTAATTAAATTATTTTATAATATGCTTCATGAAATACTTTATTTTTTATTTGGTATTTTATTTTATAGAATGAAATAGCTCAAAACTAAAAAATGAATTATATGAATGTTCTGCACTTATCTTATATGAAGTCAATTTTAATGAAAATAATTATTGAAAACACTTCAGATTTTATTTTGTATTTTGTTATACGGAGAGAAATACTCCCAAACTAAATAATTTTATGAATGTTCTATAAGTATCCTATATTAAGAGTTAAATTTTTTAAAAAATATTTATTAATTAAAAATTGAATGATTAGTTGAATAAATGAGTTTAACAAATTAATAAAATATTTTACCAATTCATAAAATTTATTAGTTATATCTATTTGGTATAAATCATTTTATATGCCACAAAATTCTCAATTACTGGGAAACATTGAAGATTATCCTATTTTTTATAATGACAAAATGTTTCTTGATTTAAGCCTCTACTCTAGTTGATTTCTGATCATTATTTAGCTTGCTTTATCTGTAATAATATTAATTTCCTTAAACCATTTATGGTATGGTTACTTTTCTTATACAAAAAGGGAAAAAGTTAATCTTATTTTTTTCTCAGTATATGCTTCTTAAAATATATTTTAGAATGGAAAATGTAATTGTATTGATATGTTATATGCTTTAGACCTTGATAATTAAAATTTATCTTCTAATTAGGGGAGGTTGATTTGATTTGAAAACTTGACATTTTTACTACTTATTTTTACAATATTTGGTAACTTTTGCTGCTTTTTTTATATTTCGTAATAAAGGTTTATGGTAAATGAACACAGAAAATATTATGAATCAATGTCTGTTTTTAAAATGTACTTTCTATGTATTTTAGGCTCTAGCTTTGGTTTTCGGCCAATTGGTGGAGGAGCAGGAGGATCAGGAAAAGAATTTAGTGAAGCTCTTGGTGGGAATTCACCTCGTGAACAGTTTACTAGTATGAAGATTTCAATATTTATACCTGTGTAAATGCATTAAAAATGTCTTTATATATATAAAAAAAACTATTTTATAAAGATTACTTTGCCAACTACTTAATATATACAAACATTCAAAAAAAGTAAAATTATTTATAAATTTTTCCAAAATTCTTATAATTTTTTTATGATTACATTATTTTTCTTTGACTGTTATTGTTCTTTTTGGCTATGTCAAAGGCAGTAATTACCTATCATAAATATTGACAAAAAATGTAGTTTTGATTAATTCTATCACAGAAAGGTGTGCAACTTTAGAAAGAACAGTAAACTTAATTAAAATTAATTTACTTTGGTATATTTACTATTTTTGAGGCATTATTTGGCTATTGCAAAATATCTTAAAAATCAGGACATAATTAAATTGTTAATATTCTTCTCTTTTCTTTTTTATTTGCATTTATCTTTATAATAATATATTGTTTGGGATATATAGGAATTAATGAAATTTACTTTATTATTTCTGTTATATATAAATCTCTCTATATATATTAAATACTTCCCATTTGTGCTGCTTCAAGAAAAAACTTAAACTTAACTAACTCTTAGAGATAACATAGCAAATCTTAACATAAGATAGCACCAAAAATTATAATATTTAGAATGAATTATTTTAAGAGTATTTTGTTTGTTTCAGTTGTGATGTTAACTTATGAGCGTGAGGCTGTGCTGATGGATTCACTACAAAGATTGCGTGGACTGCCATACCTCAATAAAGTTGTGGTTGTGTGGAACAGTGAACGACCACCTTCTTCTGATTTACGTTGGCCAGAAATTGGAGTCCTTATACACGTACAGCCAATTTCTAGTTGTCTTTTAGAACGATTTAAATTAATTTATAATTTTTTGGAACTATTCACTTTTATTACGTTATTATTAAAAATTAAATATGTAAAATGTAATTTTTTGAAATCTTGCAACATTACCAATAAATTTTATTTATCTGTATTGTGTATAAAAGTAATATTATGTGTAAAGCTTACTCAGGACATTATTGATACATGAGTTAAATCAAATACAACCAAAATGACTTTTAAAAACTTTGACCCTCTGAATTTTTTCTTTCTTTGGTTTTTAACTAAAAAAGTTTCATGACTATAAAAGCTTAAATATTCAGAAACGAACTAATTTTTGCTTTTAAAAGTATTTTATTTATTTATTGTATTTCCTCCTTCTGTTTGTAAGTTTAATTTAGTTGCTGAACCAAGTCATAGAAATATGAGGAATCCAAGTGATGAACGGATATAAGTGGATTCAGAGAATAATAAAGATGTTTAGAGTTTTAATGCTGTGTCAAATTATTAATAATTTTTTTAAAAAGTTGTAATTTAAAAAAAAAATTTTGTTTTTGTTTGTAAAAAGATGATTAAGTAATGCAGTATTTTAATAATCTCACTGTTGAATAGTTTAAAATATTCTTCTGTGTGGTTATGTGTATGTATGAATTGATTTTTTTAATGTCTTTTTTCATTTATTTCTCTATTATATTTTTCTTCTTTTATATTTTTCACTTCACTTATATATTTTTTTAACAGATGTGCTCTTTTTAATGAATGAAATAGCCTAAACACTAAGAAAGCTATAACACTAATTACTTTTAGATTTTTAATTTAACTAAATCTAAATAGCATTGTTTGTTTTCATCTGTCAAATAATGAAAAATATTAATTCATGTGGCATAATCTTAAAATGTTTCCTTCATTAAAAATTGTGTATAACATTCTTAACATGGCATTCTGTAGCTAAGTTTCATTTGAAGAAATTCATATAACTTTCTAAGCTGGTGACTCTTACATTAAGGTGATCAAGGCCAAAAAGAACAGCCTGAATAATCGCTTCCTTCCATATGATGTTGTTGAAACAGAAGCTGTTTTATCTGTTGATGATGATGCCCACCTACGACATGATGAAATAGTTTTTGGATTTAGGTCAGTTCTCTGAATAATTTAAGAAGTTTTATGCAATATCTGAAGAAATAAATATATCATTTACTAAGCATTTAAATTATTTATTTAATTTGTGGAAAGGATTAAAATGAGTACTTGTAATGCATAATTTATAAGGCTCCAAAAGCTTTTATTGTTTGATCTAAATTTTTAGATGTTATAGATTAATTCCCTTGTGATTTTTAAGTTAATTTTGTAAATTAACTTTTCTTCAGTACTCCAATTTTCATCAATTTTAATGCATAAAGTAATATGTTAACAAATGAAAAGTATTTTATTATGAATTCTGTATGAACCGAAAGACAGAATTTATCAATTCATAATATGCATAACAATATTGTTTCCATATTTGTTGTATTGCAACAAAGTTTTATGAAATTTATTTGTAAATACTTTTTTTTATTCAGATATAATAAATAAAAAAAATCTGTTTTAATTTAAATATCGAAATGCCACTTTGTATTTCAAAAATTCTAATTTAAGTTGAAAGTATTTTTTAAATTTAAATTGCTTAGTTGCTTATAATTAAGTTAGTTATTATTGAAATAAATGTAATTTCTTTCTTTTTTCAGAATGAAATGGATGATGAAAATTTTGTTACTTTAAATGCTGAAATAATTTTTAATTTAATTTTTTAATAATTTAAATGTTTCAGAATAATAAATTGGATAGTTATTTATAATTTCTTTAAATTCTCTGTTGTAGAGTCTGGAGAGAAGCTAGAGACCGCATTGTAGGATTCCCTGGCCGTTATCATGCCTGGGATACTTTAAACGGTGGCTGGCTTTACAATTCCAATTACTCTTGTGAATTGTCCATGGTGCTGACAGGGGCTGCCTTTTTTCACAAGGTAGATTTTCAATTTTTGTAATTAAATATTTTGAATATTTTATCTAGTTTATTTTAATTAAATATATTTCATTATTTTTATTTCTCTAAAATGCTAATTATTTTTTTAATTGTAATTTAATATTTTTACTTATGGCTGAGTTTAGTGCTTACACTTTCAAATTAATTTTACAATTCTGAATATCTGAAATGACTACTAGGGATGTAAGTAGTTGCAAGTATATCTTTTAGATACATTCTATAAAACCACTGTTCTAATTTAATCATATTCTAATCATTTAAATCCTTTTGAAATAATAATAATTTCATTAGAATTCCAGTATGCTTTATTTGCCGGCATATCACATTATTTTAAAATATTCTGTTATGAATATTTTTAAAATTTACTGCAAATATTTTTAAATATTACTTATTATTATTTATAGCTTTGCTCTTTACATTACTTTACTGGGCTATAATCCCAGCATTTAATTATGAATGATAATTTTAAGCTCATGAAAATTTTTAAATCCATATAATTTTAATGCTAATATTTGTCACATTTCAATACTAATGTGATTTTGAAAATAATAATAAAACCATGTTGGTCTTAAAATGTTTCCATCAAATTTTTTAAATAAAGGATTGTAATAAAAATTTTTTACTTCTTTTCAATTACTTTTTTTTTCTTTTTGCATTCTTTTTTATATGTACATCAAAGCTTTAGAATATTTTTTAAAGTGGAGGCTGAGTAGTTGCTGGAAAAAAAAATATGAAATTACTTCATTTTTATTAAAAATAATTCTTCATGAGGAATTTATCTTGATTTCTGAAATATTTCTAATATTTTTTAATTGAAGGTTTGAAGATTTTGAAATATTGTTCAAAGTTCGTGCATTTTCTTTTTCCTCAAACTTAACATGAAAGTAAAAATATAGTATTTTAATTGCTAATAATTTCTTGGTATTAAATTTTAATCAGTTATGTCTTACATATGAGTTATCTTCCATTTGTAAAGCTCAAACTAGTTTGACATGATATTTTCTTTCATAAGTATTTTTTCCCTCTTAAATAAAGTCAATTAATTGTTATTTAGATTTATAAAAAAAATTGTATTAATTTGTAATTTGAAAAAAACATACATGAATGTACTCAAAGTTATGTAGATATTTGCAAAAGCCTTCTGTATTTATATGTAACATTTCATTTAGTAACATTCATTTTTCATGTATGTAACATTTCATTTAGCTCATGTCTATGATTTAAGTAAATTTAAATTTTAAATAAATTGATAAACAATTTTTATGAATGATAAATTTCTTTAAGCATTTTTTCCCTTAAATGTTGTTAATCTTTTATCAAAGTTGGGATTTTAAATTATGTTACAATTATTTTACAAACTTCCTTAATTTTTCTAAAATTTCAAATGTTTTTAATTTTTTATACAACATGCTAAAATACAACCTCTTTACTTTGGACTATATATTTATGTATAGTAATTAAATAAAAACATTAAAAAAATTGCTACATTACAAGTTGCAATGTATATTTTAAATCAAGATATTAGTACATTTCAAATGTTTTGGATTTTAAACATATGATTATGAAATGGCCTTTCTTTTCAGTATTATACATACTTGTACAGTCATTCAATGCCTCAGAGCATCCGAGATAAAGTAGATGAATACATGAATTGTGAAGACATAGCCATGAATTTCCTAGTCTCACACGTTACTCGGAAACCACCTCTTAAGGTATCTCAATTAAACATTTAAAAAATATGCAAATGAAATTAATTTTTCATGTACAATTTTTATATAATGATCAAATTTCTGAATTTTTATTATTGTCGTTGTGCATGTGTCTTAATTTATAGAATTATTGTTTTTTAATTAATTTTGTTGATAAATCATCATGTAATTTCTAATTTCACATCTATTTATTATTTGACTACAGATTTCTGTATAAAAGGATGAATAAAAAAGAGTTATTGAATTTGTGCTACAGGAAACTATGCTTCATAGAATTTTTTTTCCTCTTATCTCTATTAATAATAGAGATGAATATATGTTTTTATATGTGTTGACACTCTATAGGCAAGACCATTTGACTTTCAACTACCAAATTTGGCATATGTATAGTTTAAAGGATAAAATGTGCTATCTAGAGTGATATTTTTAAAAATGTCCACACCTAGGGAAAGAGAGTTTTTTGATGAATGAAATAACCATATTTCTTTAAATCGCACTACAAATGAATTGCAGAGTCCTGATGAGCGAAATGATCACCATTGTTTTATCTATGAACATATTATATTTTTACCTTTTTAACAATTTTAAATATTTTTGCATGTGTATTATAAAAAATTGTTTTGTAACTTTTTTTGATAATTTCTAATTACATTTTTATGTTTATTTGATGTTGCGTAACATGCCCATGTCATATCAAGTTGAGGCTAGACTTTAAAGATGATTTTTCTTCTTGGATGCTATGACATGGGTAACACCATGCAGATACTGCTAGTATCTGTATAATTTCACAGAAGAAAAAAAAGGAAAGTTTCAATATTCCAAAATTTAGAAGAAAAACTAGCAGAATATTTATGTTTTTAATAGTGCTCTAATGATATTTAACTATTTCCATTAGAGTGATTCATATACATAGTAAATAAAACTTAAGTAAGACAAATGAAATAACATGGCATTAACATCAGACAAATAGTTAGAATCATGGATGAAGAGTTATATATAAATAAACGCTATTTATCTGAAAACAAATATAAGCAATATTCACAACGATTAGTTGTCAATAAAGCTTAGTTGTCAATTTTATGAAAGATAATTATTTCAATTCTTCCTTCCATGTTTTATGAAATAGAATTATATTTTGAAAATGAGCAAAATATACAAACTATCGGCAAAAGTGTAATGTGTGATTAGCAGAAATAAATTATTTTTTATTTTGGATAGCATGACTTTTTGTTAATCAGTAAAAATCTGTATGAATTAGTGTAAAAGAATGCAAGAAAGGTAATTAGCATTATATATATATATATATATATATATATATATATATATATATATATATGAACAATGTGGCAAAAAAATTAGTTGAAAAAAGTGCTATTATCAATAATCAGTGTTTATTCTCTTTATTCTAGGTGTACATATAAACCTTTTGTTTTTATTTAGGTGACTTCTCGCTGGACATTCCGCTGTCCTGGATGTCCAGTCTCTCTGTCAGAGGAAGATTCCCATTTCCAGGAGCGTCATCGTTGCATCGAACACTTCTCTCAAGTTTATGGTTACATGCCTCTGCTCAACACACAGTTTAGAGCAGATTCTGTGCTCTTCAAGACACGTATTCCACATGACAAGCAAAAATGCTTCAAGTTCATTTGAGCGCACTGAATAGTATAAAACCTCACACTCTTGAATAAGATTTTTTATTTAAAATTTGACTTGATAATTATCTATTATCTTTAATTTCAAAGACATGAAATTTAGATTATTCAAAATGATTGTTCTGATTACCCATGGCTATAACTGCACTATAAGTAATGATAAAAAGAACTATTTTAAAATTATAATATAGAAGAAAAAAATGTTTAATATTTTGTTTGCACATAACAGTTGTTCTGTGTGACTTCTCTTAGTCACTACAAAACCAGTAATCAAATTATAAATTTTGGAACATCATCAATATTGTAATCTATTTTCTTACCATATAATGTGATCATTGATATTTCTTCATAATATATAGAAGATTAAAAAATATTTTTTACGTTCTATATATTAGGTCTAGAGACAGAATTTAGAGTTAATAGGAGACAATATCTAAGCTTGTAAAATCCTTTAATTGAAGATTGACTCCTTTAATTGAAGATTCTGTTTTTGAGATATTGTGTATGTTATCAAGAATAATCAATTACAATAATTATTGCATACAAAAAACACAAATTTTATTTATTTTTTTCTTTATTTTCTCCTTCTTATCTTTTTTTTTTTTTTTTTTTTTTTCAAATCATCCTTAGCCATTGAAATCAGGGCAACAATGTTTTTACTATACTGTGCAAATGGTAATTATTTTTAAAAAGTTAAAATCATAAATATTTTCAATCAAAAATTGGATATTTATATTTTAAAATAAATTGTTTTGTCTATATGCATGTTTAACATATTTTGTTGAGCTACTTTAGTGGAGAAGGTGAATTTTGCTGGCTTTTTAAAACATTTTGTTGTTATTTGTTAATCAAACATTGTTCACTTTATGGTTTTCAAAGTTTTTGTACTACACTTCTTCTGTTTTTAAATACAACCTTAGTTTAAAGTGCAAATATTATGTGTTATTCACAAGGAATATCCATATTATGATACATTTTATATTGAAAGAAATATAGAGAAACGATTGTGCCATTAAAAATTTTCCATGAGAAACGGTTGCCATTTTTACTTAACATATTTTTTTAAAAAGAAACAGGAATTAAAATTCAGCTTATTATTTAGCATGCAGTTATTTATAAAATGCTTTGCAACTGCAAGATGTAAGAATTAGCTGTAGGAGTGAAACTGGCATTTTCTTCTTAAAATTAAAATTTGTTTTTGTCTGATTTAATTATCTAATTATTAGGTTATATTGATTGCACCATTTTTTTTATTAAAATAGTTAACTGTGCCATGATTTTCATTCAGTAGCCCTTGTAAAAATCTTTGTGTTTGAAGTTTAATATAATTTAATAATAATATAAATGATTTTTACTGTTACTGTTGGCTGTGCTGTGATTTTCTTTCTGTGGATTTTATGAAAGGCTCTATTTTTGAACTTTTATTAAAAGTCCATAATCAATAAATATTCTATTTCCCTAGTTATGGCAATATAGGCAGACAATTATCTTATATTAATGTATATATACAAATAGAACATTAATTGGATGTAATATTATCATAGTCTTTCTACTCTCATTCTACTAATGTGCGAATGGATAAATTTGTCTCATCATTACTTAACAAATTTATTATTAATTATTATAGAGTATTTAATACCTTTTTTGCACTTATTAAAACTATTTCTTAGTATTATATTTCAAAGCTAACAGTTCTGTCATTCACCAAAAATTACTATAATAAAAATAATTCATTTTCTATGTATGATTTTATCTAATACTTAAGTGTAGCATCAGCTAATTTGCATTTGTGACAAAACATTTCCCTTTTATATTTGCTGAGAGGTATTTAATGGATAAATTTGACGTTGAAGATGTCATATAAGTGCCATAGATTTAGATTAGTCACTGACTATTTCAAATTTTTTTAAAGTTCTTTTATTTTCTTGCTTGTAAAGTTCATAGAATGTGCATTGAAGTGTTCTTACTGGTTTCAAAGTTCATGAAACGCCACTATATGTTTTGACTGACAGAGAGTGGGAGCTATGAAATTTTCATATGTACAAAGTCATCCGTTTTATCTAAATTATAAATCATATCATGTAATGTTAGTTTTGTATCTTTGTAACAATTTTAGAAATGTACAGATTAAAAAAAAAAGATCTCAAAAATTTAATCATCTCATCTCCCTGTATAAGTTAATCACCTTTCAATGTGTGAAAATTAGAAAAAAAAAAGAATCCTTACTATAAAAAAATTTTGAAATGGAATGACTATTAAAATATGTTTAATTTTTAAGAGATCATTGCTGTATTCTTCAAAAAGACATGCTGTTCATTCTCAAATTCAAAAAAATCCACTTCACTTTTGTGTGTGGATCAGGAGATCTTTATTTTATTATAAAAAGGGTGAAAGAAAAAGATGAAAGATGAAGGTGTTTACATTTAGTAATTGAGTGATTTCAAAGTATTTGCTGTATTAAGAATAGTAATAACTATTAGCCTCAAACATATGTTGAATATTTGAGAACGCATGTTAAGAGAATGATATGTCGGTATATATATATATATATATATTGTGCGCCAAATCTTATTGAATTCACATTCTTGATTATTAAATGCAATTTTTTAAAATTTGGAAATAATTCTATTAATAGGTTTTTAATTAAAAAATTGAAATAAACTTTTATAGTACTTACATTTTTTTTTGAAAAATTGAGATTCTCTTTTTTGCTAATTTTAAGACTTTTTAATACTTACTTTTTTAAAAGCATATAACAAAATGATATTTGAAGTACTATATTGATCTCAGTGCTGTCGTTCATAAACATTTGTATGATTAGCTAAAATTAATCAATTTTTGAATTGAGAGGTAGCAAAATTATTAATTAAAATGTTCTTTTTACTAATCAGTTAAGTAATTTATTTTATATTCAACAAAAGTGTCTGAAATATAAATCAATATCTTATCAGACTTTGAATAAAGTCGTTTTTATAACATTCAGTGGGCTGAAAATACTAGAAATATTTTTAGTTCCATAATTGTTCTTTTTATGTGCATTAATGGTCAGTTCTTGAATACTGAATTATTATTGAATTAGTTTTCACATTAAAGAAGATAAATTTTTTTAATTGACTCTGTGAATTTGATTTGTCATTCAAATAAATGAGAATTTGATTTTTGTTTTAATCTGTTGATTTTGTATTTTGTTTACATTGTTGTTGAGTTTTATTTTAAAAGCAGTGTTCTTGTATTTCTTGTACATTTTTGCTAGTATTTTTATGTTTAGATTTCAGTATTTTTTTCTGTTATTCTTGCATTTAGGAGTTGATAATTATGCATTTACTTTGTATTTATTTAATTAAAGTATTATGTGATAAATTTGTATGTTATTGTTTTAAAATAACATACTTGTATCATAAGTGATCATGTCTATTCTAATGGATGAAAAAAAAATTCTCTTATAATTTTGAATCTGCACTAGTTGTGAGTGCACAATGATTTTAAAAATGTGTTTTATTGATTGATGATATGCTGGTAATATTAATTGAATATTCTAATGCCTTGAAAATTTATAATTCTATATATTATTCTGTTAATTAAGATTTTCTCTCTGAATCATAAAAACTCTAATTGCTCTATTAGATAATTTATTCTAAGCATTATCTATATTATACATACTATTAAATTCCTTTAATAAATGTAAATCATATTTATATTCATTAATTAGAATCAAAATAATTCTACTTTGTAAAATGCCATAATTTCATTAAGTGTATACTATTATTCATAAGATCTACATCAGTTACAAGCTATTCTAGATAATATAGAGAAATTAATTATATTTAGATAAAAAATAATCATTTTTACTGTAAGAAGTGATAATTTGTTAATTAATGATTGTTCATCATTGTCATGTCAATTATATGAATGCTTTAACTTTTGACAGTTTATCTGTAAGACAATGCCAATTTGTTAGTTATTTATTAATTTTTCTGCAATTTAATATTTGTATATTTTGTAAATAAATCAGAAAAGGAGATATGTCTTTTCATTCTTTTTATTATTTGTTTTATAAACTTCCTTCCTTGTTCTTGTTACCTGCTTATTTAACTTTTTCAAAAAAAAATGTCAGAAATATTGTTTAATTCCTTTTAACTATTTTTAGAACTCTGCCTTTTATCAAAAGTGAAGCAATAATTATGTGGATTCATATGTGTTACTTTAATTATGATTGAAAATATTTTTGTATATAATGATAGAATGTATCATTGATCTTTAGCCAATCTCAATAATTTCAACAACTTGATTGACCTATGAGAGCATAAAATCTTTAATGATTTCTAAAGAGAAACTGTACCCAGCCAAAGAAGTAGAAATAACCTGAAATCCTACCAAATAGGTTCTTAAAAAGTTTATAACTCTTTCTTCAAAGTCCTAGAAGGAAACAAAAAATGAAATTTTTAGATACATAAAATAAATAATAAAAATAACAGCAGTGCATGGAAGCATAAAGATAAAAATTAAAAAATATTTAGAAGCGAACCTATATTAATGCAGATGAATCAAATTTTAAAAAATTGTGGGGGAAAATTTGATTCATAAAATTTAGCAATGCAAAAATATATATTGCAAATTTGTTAGCATCTTTCTTTCAAAAATGATTTTATGTAATTCATTTTTGGCAGTTGAAAAATTTAACAATTAAATCTTTGAAAAAATTTATTTTTAAAATGCACAAACAGCAATGGCCATCTATAAAAAAGAAAGAACATATGCTTGATTTGAAACTCAAAACATTAATGTATCATTTTTAAATGAATATAAATCTTGGAAATTTTTTGTATCATCTTTTTATAAACTTAAAACCATTTGTACAAACTAAAGATTCATAGTATTTTTTTAAATATTTTTTTTTCATTAAATAGTACAAATATGCAACTTCAAACCTTATTAGAAGTAAATTACTTTAAAAAACAATTTATTTTTTAAGTCCTGTTGAGTAATAATTCATTAGTATTAAAAAAAAATTATTTTATTTTGTAATTTTTTTTCACTCGGATTTCGTTAGAGGAATGATTTATTTGTTTTTTAATTAATTGATTAATTCTGTTTTATTACTATTATTTGAAACGTAAAACACAGGTTTAGACTTTATTTTGAGGTGTAATTCCTTCTACATATACAGTGCAAATTTCGCAAGAAACTGTAGTACTATATTGCAAGTACTAATAAACGTTCAAAGAGATTCGGCAAATAACCAGCTCAATTGGCAATATTAATCGAAATTTCTTTGATTAAATGAAAAAAGCAAAGAATGTCAAAAATTATTAGTTTCTTTCACACACAAATCAGTATAATACTGTATAAAAATGAAATACTGTATCTTTTATTGTATAAATTTCTTTTCCAAATAACATTAAGCACTTCGTCTGTTTGTTTTATTTTTAGATGCATTTTTAAATTTAAAAAATTCTTGAGATAGAAACTGCTAGCAATTAATAAACTAAACAGGACAGTGGGGTAGAAATGATAGGAGAAGTGTGAGTGTGCATGGTTAAAACATACTGATGGCCCTAACGTTTATTTTGGAAGAGAATATACTTTGTTAAATTTTCTATTGTTTCAAATTGAATTTCTCTATTTATAGCTTAATATGACATAAGATGTAGGAAAAAAACCTGTAGGCGGAGCCTATGACATTTGTTTCAGTTACTCTAATTATACCACTGAAAACAGAACATTAAAACATTAATTAATGATAAGCAAAAAGGAAGTTAGTTTTGTTAAATTTATTTATTTTTAAAAATTGAATGAAATGTCTGAAACTAATATATATATATATATATATATATATATATATATATATATATATATAATTCTTGCTTTTTAGCTATAAAGATTATTTTGACAAAATTGTTTATTCTATGCATCTTTCTAACTTCAAGAATTCACTTATAAGACCCCAGTAGGGACCATAGATTTTAAAATCCTTGCACAAAAGAATTCTCCTATCGGACTTGTGCTATACAAAAAATTTAGTAATTATGCCATGGTATTCCATTTTCAAAGCGAGATAGTCACAAATATTTGCGTACAATTAAATCTTTTTTTGTGAATAATTGTCTACCCTAAAGACTTTTCTTGAGGTTGAAATCTATAGTTTAAAAGAATCTTACTCTAAAGTTTGCTTCTTTATAACGTTTACTCTGCATAGAATATCATCATCCCATCTTAAAGAATATCAACTATTCAGTACCACACTTGGGGTAATAGTAGTTTTTGCCCCAACATTATCGCCCTCAACTATTCAGAACTCTCATTACAGAATGTCCTCGATTGGGTGACACCAGCAAATATCAACTCATTGAAACAGTCGGGATTAGCGAAGAGAAAGTTTGCGCCAAATAAGAGATTAATCTATCTACATAGAAATTTTATTCGAGTTTTCATTCAAAGGAAATGCGAGTTCGAAGATTGCAAACATTATCTTTTGGTGATGGGGAAAGAATTTAGCCAATAATGACTAAAAGAGGCATCATCGTGGAATTCAAACAATCGTGAAGAGAAGTGAGGGAGTCAACGAAAGAAAAAAAAGACGCCAAGGTCGCCTTTAATGGGATGGACTAAGGACCTTGGAAGAATGCTGTGTGAATTACCGGGATGTTTGCCTTTCGCACGATCTTGGCTAAAGAAGCCTCCCTTCAGTCATTTGGCGTCATCCCCCTACCCTTGACGAATCTCAAGGTCACTTTTTAGCTTCAATTACGCATAAGAATTAAAGGTGCATTGACAAAGTATTCAGTATCAATGGTCTTAATTTTTTTTTATTTGCCGTGATACTATTGTATTTCCGATACGAAAACAAGCGTGCGTAATCATTTTAATCTTGCATCTTTAAGTCATTTGTCAGTTATAGAATATTGAACGTTTCCATTCAATTGTTTCAGTTCATAATCAGCATTTTATTGAGAATTATGAAAAACCGATGAAGGTATTGGCTTCGATGATAATGAAAGCATAGGACTGTCATTTAGAATACAGTATTCGAAAAGGTATTCTGTTTTTCAACTCTTTGCAAGTTTTTTTTTTTTTTTTTTGTAATCTCATTTTATTAACTACAGCAGGATTATTAGATACTAATTTCTTTCTGTTGATAATTTTTTTCTTGAAAATAATTAACACTTCGTGAAAAAGAAGTAAATTAAATGTGAATTTATCATTCCAAAATTAATCAATTCACATGAAATTTTTTTTTTGAAATAATTGCTTTCAGTGCATAATCGACCTGTGATAGATCTAAGTAGATTTTAAAAAATTTAATGAAAATGATTTAATAAAAAATTACTTTATAACATTTAATTTCCATGCTCAGAAATACCTATTGTTACAAAAGTTGTCTTGGGATCTACGTTGAATTTGTTCAGAAAACTTGATTGAGATGAACGAAGCCTTATTTCCACTACGCTATTTTTCCGCTTTGAGTAAAAAACGACGACAAAAACTCTTACGATTAACAAATACCCTCTCAAGATTCACACGAAAAAGCAACATTTGTCGAAATTATCAACACAATTATACAGAGTCCACTAATAGATAATAGTAGTAGCATTAGAAAAAGCTATAGATGTTTATATCCCACTCGCTTTTCGAAAATCACACAAAAAGGTTGATTCACTCGAGCATCTCCAGTTTTTCCCTCCAGGATTAAAGTCACTTCGAATTCTCTAGTGGAATTTCCAGATATCGATTTTACAGAAACAATTCTTGTATTTTTCAGAACCTTCAATTGTGACGTGAAGTTTGGAATTTGTTAAGAGTTTTTGTATATTTCTCTTTCCAACTATTTGATTAGCATTCTCTAGGAAGTGGTATTACAGGCTCATAACATAATTATTTACCAATTTTTTCCTGAAAATTCGTAAGTCTCGTCTTTATTTAAGAAGAAAATACTAGTCTGTATATGTTTTACTTGTTTATTTAGTTAGTGAATCGCAAAATATTTTTTTTTTCACAACTAGTGGTCCGTACAACCTAAAAAGTTAGGAATTGCAATCCTCAGTTCTAAGGCTGTAGTCATTTTTTTTTCAGTCATCAATTTTACTTTTCTTATAATACAGACAAAAGCTTATGGTTTGATACTGATTTTTTTCACTACCTCTTTATTTATTGTATTATGTGCATCAAAAAAGTATTGTAAATTGCCGAAAAAAATCGAACTGCAAATTTTGGCGAATCTTCAAGTTTTAAACCTGCATGAATTCGAAAAACACACTTTGGAAAAATGTTTGTCTGTCTGTGAAAAATATAACTAAAAATAAATTAAGGCAAACAGATGAAATGTGGTATATGATCTTCTGATCAAATGTAAATTTCTATCAAACTTTGGTTTTCTATTCAGGTGAAATCTGTCTGTTCGAATATACGTTAGCAAGATAACTACAAAACAAAAAGAGCTAAATGAATAAAATTTGATATACAGATTTAACATCTGTATTGTAGGTACCTAGCAAAGTTTGATTCAAATCCGAGAAATTTAACGCTTTTCGGTGTGTATTTTCAGAAACATGTAAACGCAATAGCTTAAAAATTCAATGTTGCGATAATTCAAATTTAACTCATTCATCTCCGAAGAGATGGCGCCACAATGGACTTGTAAACTAGGAAATTAATGGAGATTCTGAAGGAGAGGAGATCGTGGAGTCTGGCGATTTGACAGCATGCGTTGAGGTTGCTTCGTGTCACTTTTATCCCAACCAAGGCGGAGGTTTTAAAATTTAATTGTAATATAGATATAAAATAAATCATTATTATATTTAAAACCAGAAACCCGAGTTCTTCTTTCGTGGCGAGATAATGTTGAAGCAAAAAGGTAAATATGTCCACATTGTTTATAGTGTTTCAAACATATAAAATTTGGTGAATGATTTTATTACTAGAATTGTAGTTCTATGTCAAATTTTGGTTTCTATCGGTTGGAATAAATCTGATTGCAACACAAATTCGCTTTATTAGGGAGTATACGAGAAAATTTTGGGGTGACCACGCCCATTGGTTTATTTCTCTCACACACACGTGCATACAAAATAGTAGTGATAATCAAGTGAAACCAAAGTAAAAATGTTTTAAAAAATAATGAAAGCGAATCAAAAATGGGAAAGTGCTCAAGACCCGGTTTTAATATATTAATCTACATGAAAAGAGCGCGGAAGAATGATAAAACTTGAACTAGATCTTTAATCTACGCACATATGACCACTCTGTTCAACAACCACTCGTTGTGGGTAGACACTAGGCAGAGCATTTTTCATTGTCATTTGGTAGTCCAAAAACATACTTCTTGGCCATCATTTTTTTTTCTGCAATGATCTGCCCACAAACATCAGGACCTTCCCACTTAATTCCAGTGCTTCGACTTTTTAGTCTCACTTGAACTACAACTTTGAAAATTTTAATTAATGTCTAGTCTTCCCGCGGTTACGTCTCTGTTTTCTTTCTCTTGTCCAGGTCCAAGGATAGAGTATATAGTGACTTTCGCCAAATGTTTTCTCTATTGAAGAGTCTGCGTGATTAAATGTGTTATCCGATAATTTTGTTAATTTGTTCTTTCTTATTAAATATAAACATTAGAACTCGATTTATCCAAACTTCAGTTATTCAAATATTGTAGAATGAAAAAAAAATGAAATCTACGTTCGCAAATTTCAAGTTATTATGTGAGAGCTTTATGATTTTTAAGTGATTATTTGTCTTAATTAATTTAAATCATTAACCAGTTTGAAAAAATTACAAGATCTCTCTCTCTAATGATAATTTTTTTTAATTTCAATTTTTGTAGCTGGCAAACAAAGATTTGGAGCTCGACCGATTTTAAGATTTAAAAAAAAAAAAAAAAACCAGTGATTTCAACGAAAAGTTCTCTGCTACTGGTAGCTATAGTATATGTGGTAAAATCCAACGAACTTAATGCAGATTGATATTAAAGTTATATTCTAATACTTTCAGTATTTTGAGAAATACAATTAGTAAGATTGCATTTACAATAACATTAAAAAATGAATATAAGTCATGTTTTACAAAATTGTGATAATTAAAACTAATTCAAAAAATAAATAAATAACGATAATCTTTTGGGCACGAGATTAATAATTTAAAAGTAAGAAATCGTAAACAATTTTGAAGATGACGTCATTTCATAGAAACGACAAACAAAAAGCAATTGATAGTAACTAATTAAATATTTCAAACAATACTGGCAAAACAAACCTCAAATGTCATGGGCCAGGTGACTCGCTTATCTCCAATGAAAAAATGATTATTTTTTGCTTTCCTATTTAGGAGACACCAAAACATGTTCTCACTTGATAAGAGCAGAAGAAAAAATTTCTGGAGAAAATGTATTAAAGACAATGAAAATAACTGATTTTGACGAGCAGTGATATTTCTGCACTTTTTTTAAAGATGCAAAATGTAAGCAATATCATTTTTGTAGTCATTTAACTAATACGCTATAAACAAATTTCGTTTAGAATTTGATGAATGTTTAATTATAAACTTTTAATAATTTTCTATTAATAGCTTAGTCTTCCCAACCTTTATACGGCTCGTCGAATACCGACGGAAAAAAAATTGTATTGTGGCATTTTTTTTTTTTTTTTTTGAAAAGAGAACGAACTGTAAAAAAAAAAAAGAAAAAAAAAACTTATTTACAACGCAGCTATTCAATTGCAATGTTAAGGATCAATTCAATTTCAGTTTTTCTCTCTCCCCCTTTTCTTTGTTATGTGCTTGTCAATAATTTCGACCTCGATTTTCCACTTTTCAAACAATTACTAAATTCGGGGGGAAAAAACCCATATATATATATATATATATTAAGTCTGTCGATTAAAAAAATAATAATGCTTTGAGGTAAATAGGGTTATGAAATACAGAATACGGTCCTTTCATCAAATTTGTACATTTCTATCAAATTTCGATTTCCTATTGAAACAAAATCTGTCGGTTCGGATTTTTGAATATACATTACCACGATAACAACAAAACTAAGAGAACAAATGGATGAAATTCCGAACGCAGATTTAACATCTATATTGCAGATGCCTGACAGATTGTGAGCCAAATCCTAAAACGTCTGTCGGTCTGTACTTTCGGAAACTTAAAACTCAGAGACTTAAACACATGTGATTTTGTGACTACAATTGCAGTTCGGTGTCAAATGTTAGTTTCAATCGGGATTTGATTTTGGTTCAGAAAAAGGCGTTTAAAACAAATTCACACATAATAGTAAGAATGGGAGAAAGTTTAGGGGTGACTAATTCTGCTGTTTCTTTTTTGGACATCATGTGAAAGTTCCGACGAGATATCATCGCACGCCTCGTTTAACAAATTAAATGCTATACTGCTTCTCTTTTTAATTTTTGCCACGAATCGCTGACAAAGGTTCTAGCTTTACCCTCTTTGATTTTTGGATGTTCAATAATGTTCTCCTTCTAGAATGATCTTGGGTAGATCGTATTTGTACTTACTTTTTAAGTCATATTGTTACGATCTTTTACGATTATTTAACAAGGTCTAACAAAATTCATATTATCATGTGAGAACATGATGTTGTTTCCGTTAGTTTTTTTTTTTTTTTTGAATAATTGAAGGCAATGATTAATTGAAGCTCGATATCGTGTAGGCAATGAATAAAGCATAAATGGTAATATTCATCAACATTTTTAATTGTAAATAATTTTTTTATCTGCTTTTACCAGTATTGCATTATTATTATGTATGCTTCTTTGCAAGCAGACGCGTTTTTAAAAGGTTGAACTGCTTTTTCCAGTATTGCTTTTTCAAACTGGTGTAAACTGCTTAATGATTTAAATTAATTAAGACAAATAATTACAACAAATAATAATGTTCTCGCATGATAACTGCGATCGTAGATTTCATTATTATCATTATTTATCATGGGAGAACATGATGTTTTTGTTTCAGGTTTGTGAAGTCTCAAAATGTACGGGCAGAAAGTTTATGATTTATCGTTTTTTAGGCATCAATTTTTCGCGTTTACAGTTATTAGAAAATAATCAAAGAAAGTTATAACTTGTCGCAAATGTACACCATGTACTCGATTTGCTTTTCTGAGCAATAAAAGGCAAGGTCGTAAGAACTTATCGCCCGAAGAAGTAGTAAGAAGAGAATGGGAAAGAACGCTAAACAACGAGGAAAGGTACCAAAAGTTACGTTTTTTTTTTCTTCAATTTTTCTAGCTGTCAGAAAAGTTTTGCAGTTCGAATGATTCTAAACCGGAAGAAAAAAAATCATCGCTTTTCTGAAACTCGACAATTTTGCTGTACAATAGTCCAGGAATCATTCAAAAGCAGTTTAAACTAAATCTTCGCAAAAAAACAACGCATAGTTTTTTTAAGATTTATGAATAATTTGATAATCTCGTGATTGCTTCAAGCTCATTAAAACTGGTTTTTTATGAAAAAAGATTCTGGCCTCAAGAAAAAATAAATAAATTAGAGCTTGCTTCATTTTGAGACGGTAAAAAAAACTATCGCTTTTCTAAATGCCGGTGATTAAAAAATAGGAGTCATATGAGAATATGATGTTGTTTTTTTGTTGGATTGATATTACGTGACTTAAAAAAATAATGTTCTCACATAATAATCTAGAATTTGCGGTAACAGATTTCAATTTTTTAAATTTATTCATCCATTTATTTATTATTTGTGTGGGTGTATCTTGCTCTCTTGTTTGCTTCCAGTATGTGCATGAGTTTGAGTAAAGTGAAATTAATATAAGAGCTTCGACTTTACGTCCAGTTTGCTTAAATAATTTTCGAATATTTATTTGTTTTTCATGTTTGGGTGAAACTTTTATTCGTTCTTCAAAAAGTTTTTGGGATATTTGGTATAGAAACATAAAATATTTTTTATTTCTAAACTAATAACTTTTCTTATTCGCTTTGTGATTTGTATAGATTAAAGTTGTTGTCATTACAGCTGTTATTCGTTGAAAAAGCATCATATGTTCTTACTTCTTCTTCTTTTTTCGGTGAGGCTTGGAATTCATTATAAATATCTCAACGAACACTGTTGATGGGAAGAAAGCGTATATATATTTATATGCATACAGAAGAAGAGGCAAACAAGTTACGTCAATTTCTATCAAGTATTGAATGAAATCCATACATGGAAAGTTTGACCCTCTAACTGTCCAAGTACAGAAAAAGTTAGCAATAAAAATATGAAGATCTATATGGGTGATATTTAGAACAAATTTTAAAAGACTAGATTTTTGTCAATTTTTGTTGGAAATCTGGTGACTGTCTGTCGGTCGGTATCTCTTACTTACAAACGCGATAATTCAAAAAGGTAACCACTTGGATTAATGAAATTTCATACGTAGTTTTGACATTCTATAATATAGATGCTTATTAAATTTTGTATCAAATCCGCCTTTTATTATCATGTCAGAACATGATGTTGTTTTGGGATGGTTATGGAGATTATAATAAAAATTTTATTATCTGTACGAGCATCTCAAAAAATCAGCTTTTAATAACGTGTCACCATTACATTTACAAAAACTCTGATTGAAAAAAATAAGTTAATCACAACAGCAAATAAAACCTAGACAAATGTCATTTTGAGCGCGTGATTATATGAAATGAAATGAATAGGAAATGGGACTTTTTTAAAATAATAAATACAGTTTTTTGGATCGTTTGCAATAATAAAGTGACTCATTCAATGAAACAATTAAAATGAATAAAAATATAATTTAACTTGCACGAGCACGTGGTGCTTGGCCATTCAAGAAAATATGTTCTGACATGATACATTGAAAATGTGCATAGCAGATATCATCTTAATCCTCAATTGTTATAATTGTTGGTTTATATATTTTTCTTGCATATAAACGCAATAACTTAAAGGAAAAACAACAATTTAAATAAATGACATTTGTTTCGTGATCACGTAATTCCAATCAATTGGCAAAATCCAATCAATTGGCAAAAATTTCAATCAATTGGCAAAAATATTACCAAATGTATCTAAGAGTTTTTTTCCCCTCCTGAATCTGAAAATATAAATCTGAGCATTCATGGCGTTCAAAGCCATTTTTACGATTCACAGCTTTTTGGGGAAGAAGGGGAGGGGTGCAATAACGCCTTGATTAGAAAGTATACAGGAAAATTTCAAGGATACCATTCCCACAGGCTTTTATAGATTTATTTCTTTATTTACTTTTACAGATCCTATGATAAATCGCCAAAAAATGTAAACCTTCGCCAATCTCTTTGGCATCTTATGAATAACGATGTTTGGCAATCTTGGCATAATCTGAAAATCTCCAAATGAACACGAGAGTGGTTAAAAAAATAAATAACAACATTTTAGTATTTTTAGCCATAAATAGCGTTTATCGAAACCTAACAATCCTTAAATTATAAGGCTTGGATTCAACGTCTACGTTGTTGGGAGAAGACTTTTTAATTCTATTTCGTTAAGTTCTCATATCCTTTTAAACTTTTCAAAATATTGACGAGATAGCTTTATGTAGTTTTCCTTTTCTCATAGTGGCAATTTTATCTTGAAGTTTCTTTAAAGCTCACACTTTCAGTGTTTGATTGATGTATATTGGAAAAGAGTGTATTTTTCACCGTGACATCGGCTGCCCTCGGTTTTTCCTCCACCTTGAAAAAGTTGACCCTTGACCCACGGGAACATCACGTGAACTTTCCCAGCCATCAGCTTTATCTCTGACTCCAGCAAGCGAAAGTGCGTCACCGTGATGCCGAAAACTGAAATTGGTAACCAAATACTCTATGAGAAAGATGTTATCCCAGAGAGCGAGTGAATTAGCATTTTTACTGAATCTCTCATGTGATCCTTGGCGAATTTTTTGGCGATTAACCCTTCGAAGATAAAATTTGGGTTTTGGACGTGTTTTTCCAATCGAGTGAAATTAAAATTTGACATATAACTACATTTGTAGTCACAAAAGCACGCATGAAATTTGATACATTTAAGGTATTGCGTTTTCATGTTGCCACATCTGAAAGTACAGCCCATTATCTGTACATAGTATGAAATGAAGCCTCTTGAAAGCGTCTGTATGTTGGAACCACAAAAGCTCGAGAAATAGTAAACGGATATTGGAGATATTGATACCAGTTTGTAGAGAATTTATTGGGGAAGGTTTTAGTGCATTAAAATTATATGATAATAGAAAGAGGAGTTTTATAATTGCAATCTTAACTTATCCACGCATGCGCAAAATCCTCACACTGCGTACGTACAAATAGCAAGAGCTGTTTTATGCATACGCAATACAATTCTTTGTTTACGTCTGATTTTAAACATCGATTCAAAACTCATTATGCCCTCCCCCCTCCAAAGAAAATTAAACCTTGGTCCGAAGAGGAAAGAAACGTTCGGTTAGCGAATATCAGAGAAATAAAGTCCACACTTAGGGAAGAAGAATCTTTTGTGAATAACTGTCTTTCTTTAAATCGCACTGCAAATGAATAGCGGAGACAGAATGAATATCCCGAGGAGCGAAATAATCGCCTGTGTTTTGTCTACTGTCATATCATATTGTTACTTTTTTTAACAACTTAAATATCTAAATGTGTGCTGTAAAAAAATTTGTAGTTGCTTTTGATAATTTCTAAACATATTTTCATGTTTGTTTGATGTTTCGTAACATGCCCATGTCATATCGGGTGGAGGCTAGACTTAAGTTGAAAGCTAATTTTTCATCTTGGGTGCTATGTCGCATGCTGGTGCTGCTAGTGTGCTTATGTATGGTATGCTAAAATATTATTTTCCTTTGAATAAGGCCTTTTATATATTTTAAATAAAATTTCCCCATTTCTAGTATTTAGAAAGGCAGCTGGCTCCAATTTAACTGTCACAATGAATTGGTAATGAGGGTGGTAAAATAAACTAACATTTGTTTGCACTAGAAAATACATATTTTTAAATTGAAATTTCGGAATATGGTAATGACACAGATAATTTTAAAAAGAATATTTTTTAACTCATAGATATCCACTGTAAGTTCTCCCATAAACGCTCGACTTCGCCACGGCATGCTTCAATGCTTCAGTAAAAGAAAGACTCTCTCAATGTTGAAAGATAGCACACATCTCACGAATGACGGCGGCACGAAGCCTTTGGTAGTCAGATGGTGAATATGAGTCAACAGATAAGAAAAAGTACCCTTTGTAATAAATTTCGAGTGACAGTAATTATTTAGAGATTTGACAACCCATTAAAAAAGAGCCAGAATGATCTTTCTGAAACCTTTTCACAAATTATGTAATGAAAGTGCCCATCGCATAAAATTATAGATTTAGGGCAAAATCTTAAGCACAATTATATATATATATATATA